>JAMKCH010047702.1:0-99925 GCA_023653785.1 Ophioderma brevispina
TTTCTTTTATTAACTTAATTTTTGTATTTTCCTGTAATAACAATATGTTGTAATATAGATCCTTTCATCCACTAATTATTCTGTTCTGTGCTAAACTGGATTGTGTACCAACAATCCGATCTTAGGTTGAAAAGAATGTCGAAAGTAAAACGACAATTTTATTTCACATCTGGCGTTTTTGTTATATATTTTAGTTCTTGGAATTAACGTCAAACTTTCAATTTTAGAGTCTTTTTTCTTGAATAAGACATATCATAATAGCGAAAAAGAATGCGTGCACTGAGCAAAAGACAGGCGCTCATTACGCGCTTTTGTTCATTTATTATCTATAATGATTAAAACATACACAATTATTTTGTCAACGTAAAACAATGTCGCAAGCACTTAAAGAATGCACTTTTGTTCTACTCAGTTTGGCCGATGTACTATTGACTGGTAAGCGGTAGTCACATGAAACGATAGTATTTGTTCGTTTTTACTGTTTTATATTTATCTTGTTCCGTGACAAAACATCACTTTAAAACAAGAAATATAAACATCTTTCACGATGTTTAAAGTTAACTAAATGTTATGTCCCAATAGGTTACATGAATCAAACTCATTTTTGTTTTTAATCCTGAATTCATTAGAGTTCTATAAACCTGCAATGTGCTACTCTTCTCCAATAAAATCGCACTTATGCACGATTTGATTATTTAATTAGTAATTAAGGTGGCCTCTATGGTCTTTGGTACCCTCTTATTTATTCAAGAAAGGTATCTCACGTGTTGGTATCAGAGAAAAAGGCATAACTTTTTTCATTTTTCTGAAATTTCGGCTTTCAAATTCATTTCTTGCCCAGATAGAGACAAAACCTATCGTTGTAATCTTAAACCATTATTATTAGCACAGTAGTGAACTAGATGCATCGTGATGTGTGCATTATCACTTCAACGATCAAAACCGCCAAATGTTTTTTTTTTCACGAAACTTGGTAGTGTGTGGTAGTGCCAAGGCTATATCGTGGTCCAAGACAGAACACGAACGGAACAGCACTTTAGTTGTGTGAACTTGATACGTTTCCTTAAATGAATTTTGATGGGCCCTCTTGAAAATTAGCCGTGTATGGTCGATTTTCATGAAAAACGGTCCATTTCCAGAAATTTTGTGCCTTTGGTTAATAATTCTTTTAACAATGCTTTATTGGAACAAAACGGTAATATTTTGCTAGGGGTTGGGTGGGGGGGGTGGCCGTTGAGTGCATTTGGGCATATATGTTTGCCATGCTTTCCGTTTTCTTTATATGAGATATTTGCCTTCAAACCATCGAAAAATAGGAGAAAAATCGAGGTCCGAACACACACATCAAAAGTAAAAAAAATTTTTTTTATAAAAATAACTGAGCAGCTTGATTATTCCGAATATCAATGTTTCTTGTTGGAAACATGTGTAGAAATTAAGTAATGCTGTTTTTCCTTGTATTCTCAACGTTATTTTCTATTTTTGAAATACAAAAACATAATGTCGTGAAAACATTTGGTTTATGACCGTTATCCTTCACAAAGCAGTCCGAAGTTTGGTAAAACTTATACTAAGATATGATTGTGCATCTTATTTCGAGGTAAAAATATGGAGCAGTTGGAAAAGTGTTTTCTTCAGTCACACTGCTATTAAAAAGTTCTAAGAATGTAACTTTTGTAAAACTTTGTGACCTTTTTAAGGAAGTGAATTACGTTATCACATCCAGCAACCAACAAGATATTTTGAATATGATCCCCCCAAAAAGAGTGGCATAGATACTTATTTTCCGACCCAATCAAAAATTATATAAACTTTCAATCAGATACCTCTTAGTCAATGGAGATGTGAAAAATGGTCAAATGGTTACTACGTATTGTGTATTACGTTATAGTTTATTAACGTTTGAATGCGTTTTAGTTAGCATTCAATATAATTTGGCCATAGAATGAAATGAGGTCAATTAATGTACCTTAGAATAAATTAGTAAAATGTGTCTTAATATTTGTTTATTATAAAGTCTAATTTCAGGCAAAATTCAATACTCAAGGTAACGTAATAAACTCAACAAATTGGAGCATATTTCTTTAGTTCAATTCGCTACTCAAACTTTAACTGCGTACAAATAAAAATGTTCCCAAACCTCTCTGATAGTGCATCAGTTGGGCATATGTGTTGATTTAAAAATTTTGATAACGTAATAAACCTATTCTTTTGCTGTACAAAATGTTGGTGCTTACTGTGCGAAACGTGAGAGTGTTGTGGCAATATTATTTTTCCCGCAATAGGTATTGAACAACCTAAATCGTTAAAACATAAAACATACAATTTCGTGAGACAATTTTTTGGGGTGTGTCTTACCTTCCGAAATGCACCGTTTTCATGAAAATTGAACGTATATAAATTGCCATGACTCTGAGAGTTTCGGAAAATGTCTATATAACCCCGACCCAGATAAACATACCAAGACTAATAGTAGGGCTTTTTTCTTGTAATGGCGGCCATTTTTTGGAAAATGGCGGTTTATGCAAATTGCATCACTTTTAAATTTGTATTCATTATTTAACAAACTGGAAAACCCAATGATCGATTTTAGCTAGATTGCAAATGTTATCATTACTGTATGGTTGGTAGAAATCTAAGCCATATATGATGTCCGCACTGATACATGTTTGCCACTGATTTCAAATGCTCCCATTTTGGACAAAAATGACAATATTTTGCAATTTTAGCAAAAAAAAAATAAGAAAAGTGTTCCGCATTAGCTCTTCTTATATTTTCAGGTACTGCGCTTGAGATTCGTTTCAGATTGCATTGTTCAAATAATTACCTTGGCAACCAACAATTAATTCACCCGTCTTCACTCATAGTTCTTGCTATAGGCTGTCTTAATGGCTGAAAAATGTAATGTGGTGGCCCATTGGAAAACAACGTTATCTGTCAAAGGGCCTTCAAAGGAAAGCATTTAAAATATTTATTTGCTTAAAAACAATTTTCTTTCAGCAAACTATTGTTTATAAATGACACAATTGCAAACAAGACATTTTGTTATTTGTGATTTTTTGAAAGAGGTCTTATTTAAAAGGTTAAAAGGGTTAGATCATTACAAAATCCTCATGACAATTTAAGAACGACACATCCATCTCTTGTATTTAGTTAATATTTTATCATTTTTTGCTTAAATACGTATCGTCCAAATATCATACGACTTTGGGTGTGGACTTTTTTGCTTTCAGGTTTCACTGCGTCAAAATATGAATGTTCTATGATTTTATTTTAAAATTTACAGACTTTTAGAATTGCCAGCCGGGTAAAATTAATAACGTAACTTAAATAACCAATTAATTTCTACGATAATTGCATTACAGGGCGATCAATACCAATATTGGAACCTTCCGGGCACTATAGTCAGAGCAAACTGTTCGTCAGTGGTTTCTTATCCAGAATAGCCTGACTTAGATAGCAGCAATGTTTGGGCTTGCCCTACACAAACGTCAATAAACACTTGGATTGAAGTTGAGTTTCAACACCAGATTGCCGTTAGCGGTATCCATACGCAGGGAAACCCTGATAAGGAAGAGTGGATCGCCAGATTTTTCGTTTATCTGAAAACCATCACTTACAGTCATGGCACAATTTGGAAAAAAATACCGGTACAATATTTAATATAGGAAAACGTAGCTTCTTTGTGCTCATTAAATGATCATAGTACTAAAAACAATTGGTGTTTATATTGGTATTCTGCAGTGTGGCCACAGAGCCTTTTTCAGGTCATAAACCCGTTTCAGATGCTAAGATCACTGGATCTATTATTTCTTTGTCGTATCGCATACCAACGTTTTAGTCATTGTTCACTTTTGGAAGAGGTTTGGCTCATATTCCTAATTTTTTTACAATTTCACCAAATTACGAAGGTAGATACCATCTGAAAAGTAAAAATAATAATTAACTATAAGGGGCCGTTTTTATCATTTTGAGTATTCGCCTTTTTCACAAAGTGGGTTAAACCGATTTTATTAAGAGATCTTAGAGAACGTTTCTCATATAGAGTACCGTACTTTACAGCAGGGCTTTTGCAAAGATATAATAAGGATATTTAGCACAAGAAAAAAAAAAGTTTGTGTTTGCTTCCCGCTCGCATAGGCGTAAAAAAAATCACATTTTACCGGATTTTTTAAAATGTTTTCAAGAGATTTTTAAACTTTTTGAAACAGGTCAAGAAAAGAAAAAGCAAAATTTTGCCGCGAAGCGGCAGAAAAAAGTCGTCTATAAAAGTGCAACAAAAAAAAAAGGATTTCCACGAAGCGCATAGATTGTTTTATTAAAACACCGCATTGCGCTTAGGGTCTTTTCACTATGAGCTCATCCACCAAGGACACAGTTCAGTGGGTAGTACTTGTACATACATTGAAATGAACTGACCTTGTGTGTTCTGGGTATCATACCCAAAACCAGGCGTTGTATTTTCTAAATACACTGGTGAATGGAAGATACTGAACTGTGCCAAGGGAATTGAGATTTTACTAGCTCATAGTGTTTCTTTTTCGGGCTTTACTTCACGTAAGTGAGCGCATTAGCCTCATCAGGTGCATATCAGAATTTTTGCATGTTTGTAACAAGCACAGGTATCCTAACACATCCTGCAAATGATTAGACCAAAAGCAACCTAATAAGGATTTTTTAGTCATTACTGTCCGTACGGACACTTGCTACAACACTTAAATGAATGGAGTTTCATATCTTTGAAAACTGCCGTTTTACTCATTTTATGTCAATTCGTCAGTTGGAAAAAAGTAACTAATGAAAGTTCTGTAGACTTATCCTTCACTTTTAAGCTATTCCTGCAATTTTCAAATATTTTGACTCTTTCGGGTGAATCACTGATAGTGTCCTTAAGATATTAAAAATGCCCATTTTAAAAAGTGATTTATAACTTTTACCATATATTCAATCATGAAAATCTTTATAATTTTGACATCGTAGCACGCAAGTAACATTTTTTTCCTACAATAATGTGAGTTAAATGTCGTCTTGTCTTTAAAGCTTGTCCTAAAAGAGCTCGAGGTGCGGAGAGGATATATTATTTTATTTCATTTGTATAATTATGATAGGTCACACTGTATGTTATGATGTTCTTTGGGTATTTCTTTAAAGAAAATGTTGTAACCTTTTTTAAACTTACGTTTGCACAGATGCGAAACGGAAATGTCAATAGAATATCAATTGTCGAGAATATATTCCCGCAGCCGGAAAATGCATTGGTTGTACGAATTATACCCTCCCGGTTTCATGGCGCAATAAGTATGCGACTTAAACTGCTTGGAAATGAAGGTAAGGAGTATTTCACTATAGCCTACTCTAAAATGTGATCTTCTCTATTCTGTTCTGTGTGTTTGTCTGTCTGTGTCTGTATCTGTCTGTCTGTCTGGCTGGCTGGCTCTCTTTTTTATTTCAACTTTCTTTCAATCTCTTAGTTTCTGCACTCCCACCTTCTCTCTGGCGGCACCTTATCACGTATATGTAGGTTGGCGAGAAAATGCACGTTTCCATATACGATTTGTCGGTACAAAAGGGATTAGCAGCGATTTGCTAATCCGAAACATCGAAAAAATTATCAAAATTCATATTTTTATATTTTTGTTACTGGCATGGATATGCAAACATAACCTACAAGTGGTTGGCTTGAAATCCGTGTATTAAAGACAGGGCAGTACTTTTTATCTAATTCTGTAATTTCTATACGTGCGTATCAAAATTCCGACTTGAGATCAAAAAAGCCTTTCCGGGTGAATATCACAGATTTTCAGCGTGATATTGTGCACCATGATCAATACAGTTTGACCTCAAACACAAACATTATTGATCTTTGTTTATTCTGTACTGGTGTAAACCACAATCAGCTGTTTAGTGCAGATTTTGAGACGCCGTCGCTGTTTGTCTATTTGCGGGAGACGGTACGGCTAATATCCTCAAATAATTCATTTTTTTCACGATTTGGTGTTTTTTTTCTACATTAAAGCATTATATGGAATTGTACACACTTATCCCTGATTTGTAAGTTAAAATCATGCATTTCCACATTTTGTCGATTCTCTCGCATTATCGCTGCTAATCCCTTATATGATTATGTAGGTGTTTGTGTACTGACATCAAAGCATATAAAATAGGTTTACGAAGAGCAAGCTTAACTTCTAAATATGCAAATTGATGGTCAAATGTTTGGATATAAATGTTAAAGATTACAAGACTTTCTGATATAAAAATGGATGTATAAAGACTCTACATAGTTCTATGTAGTAAATTAAAGGTGAAAATAATATTCAAAGGTGAAAAAATACGAACTTCAATTTCACTAACTTCCATTTGATTTAATTATGTATTGTAGATCCATGTCAAGCCTTTCCCTGTAGTAATGGAGCGTTTTGTCAACGTACATCTTATAACAGACGTGGTTACTGTTTGCTACATGTATCATCCCAATGAAAATGAAGATCCCTGCCAAGTTAACGGTAAGAGGAACAAATAAACTATAGCAAAAATAAGCACTAATGAACAAAAGAAAAAATCAGTCTTCTATCAATATTAACAATTAACTGAAAACCATATTTTGTGAGCAAACACGCATACACCATTAAGTCAGCCATGTTATATCTTTTTATTCCCAACTTCTAGAGATATATTGATGCTGTGCGACAATGCCGCTCCACACTTATAAGTAAAACGTATCTATATGTACGCTTAGTGGCAGATCTAGGGGGACGCCCGGGGGCCACTTGTATTCAAATGTGGATATGATGCGTGAACATAGACTTTCAAAATGCACCCTTAACACGTATTTCACCGACTAAAAACAAGCTAGAACATACCCTAAACAAGTATTTTTATCTGTGTTGCTAATACCCTAAACAAGTAAGCAATGCAGTTTTTCTTTAATATACCCTTTATTTTCTAGCTTTGCTTTACTTCCGAAGTTCCGATTACAATATGTTTGATGATTTTGTGCAAATACAGAGTTGTCCAAAAAAAGGTTTGCACTTTTATATCTGCAAATTTCTTAAAAGTGGGTGAAAACAGAACCTTACCATCAATTTGCATTTTAAAACGTTTGGTCATACCTATAAGCGTTATTAAGTGAACAACTTACAAATTTCAAATTGTTCCTATCAAGGAATTGCATGAGAAATCTGTTTTGGAAAGCAAATATTACAAGGGTTCTGCGGGAGGGGGATACTTCACTTTTGCACCCAACCCCGTGGCGCTTGCACGGCACTACGGCATCGCTGTCCCATTTTAGTTACTGCCATAAGTTTACCAATACACTTACAAAATAATTCCTGTATCTACTCAAAAATGAGAATGAATATTAATCAGTCAGTGAATTTATTCCATTAAAAACACAAAATAAATCCACAATGAAACAGAAAAGTACAGAATTAATGGAGGAGTAGGCTGAAAGGCCAATAAGGCCAGAAAAGTAGTCTACCCCTTGGAACAAAAAAAGACTACACATGAATGGACCAAAGAAAAGGGACGACAGACTACAAGGACAGGACAAGGACGGGCTCAAAAACAAAAAACAGGAGTCTGTAATGCAAAATAAATTAAGAACATTGTTACAAAGATATTTTACTGGTACTTCTGGATAAGGGACCGTTTAAGTGTATTACGAAATTGATTAACAGTTTTTGATTCCTTCAACGATTTCGGAAGTGAGTTCCAAAGAATGGGGCCGCTGGATCGAATTCCATGGTCTGAAAAAGATTTTTTTTATTGTTTGTTATATTTAGGTCATTGGCATGTCTTGTTGGATAGTCGTGAATATCGGAAACGTTTGTGAAATTAAATTCTGAAAGGCACAGGAAGTTCATTAATAGAATCATTTAAAAATACCAACCTAAAACAAAAAAACTAAAAAATCAATAAAATAATATTGATATTTGCAAATAGTGGTCCAGTATGACTTCTATAGTAGCTCCTTGTCATAGTTCTTATTGCCCACTTCTGAAGCTTGACTAATTTATCAATATACAATTTACATGGATTTCCCCATATTAGAATACCATAACTGATATAAGGTAGTATTAAAGTGCAATAAAGTGTATGTAGAATACGGATCGGGATAGAAAATTTCAATTTGTTCATGACACCAATATTGCGAGAAATAGTTTTAGATATACAGTCAATATGGTTTTCCATGTTAGGCACTTCATCAATTAACACGCCGAGAAATTTAGTACAGTTTACTCTTTCAAGAATGGTATCATTCAAGACAACATTTAAATCATCACGTACTCTAGACGAAGTCATGTGAGATGTACCTAAAATCATATAATTGGTTTTACTTGCATTTACTGATAATTTATTTGCCTTAAACCAATTGCTGACCTCACTTAAGTCACTGTTTACGATATTGATATTGTTATTGATATTTTTGCGATAAGGAATTGTTGTGTCATCAGCAAACAAAAGGAATCAAGAAAACTTTGAGTATAAGTATGTCATTTACATACAGTATGAACAATAAAGGGCCTAATATAGATCCCTGTGGTACACCACAAATAATATCTTTCATGTTAGATTTACAATCGTTATAAAATACATATTGTGTGCTATTATTAAGATAGCTTTTAAACCAATTAAGTACGGTACCAACGAAATCCATAATTGTTCTGAGTTTGTGTAACAATATATTATGATCAATAGTGCCAAATGCTTTTGACAAGTCTAAAAATATTGCAACTGTGATTCATGTTTTCTACAGCACGGTGAATCTTATCTACCAATTGAGGTCGAAAGCCAAATTGTTTTTCATTTAGGATTTTTGTTCAATATAATACAAACACTATCTATCAATACAAGGTTCAAGAATTTTTGAAAACAAGGTAAAAGTGAAACTGGTCGATAATTTGAGAATACGTCGGGATCAGATTTTTTATAGATTGGAATAACTTTAGCTATTTTTGTTTTTTCCGGAACAATACCAGTTAACAGTGATAGTGTAAAAATATTTGTTAATGGTTTAGCAATTCATAGCCCACCTCTTTTATTATAAAGTTGCCAATATTTCATAACAGCCAATTTTTATTTGGTTTAAGCTTGCCAATTATCTTCATAATATCTAATTCAGCAATCGGTTTCATAACATACTAGAAGGCATCATATCGGGGAGGTATTCATAATGTTTTTACATTGTTTTGAATGGCTGAAGCAAGATTGGGACCCACATTAACAAAAAGTTGTTAAATTGATTTGCTATGTTTTGAGAGTCAGATATAATGTTGCCTCTATCATCTTTAAATTTGCACTGCGGTGAATGTTTTTTACATTTACCAATGATCGTATGTTAACTTGTTTCATTTTTCTCTCATGTTGTTTTTAGACTTTTCGAATTTCGTAAAGTTAGTACATTCTCTTTGATTTACGTATTAGCGTGTTTAATTATTGTAATATAAGTCTTAAAATTTTTGAATTCCCCATCAGTTGAGATTTAATAAATGTTTATACAATTTGTTTTCTTATTTAGGCTCTTAAGTAAAACCTTTGGTGATCCATGGTGAGATCGGATCTTTTTTTCCTATTGACCCTGCATTTTTTGAGCGGGATGCATTCATCATATAAAACGTTAAATGTTTCTATGAATTTATTATAGTCATAATTTACATCATCGTTGTTAAGAATTTCGTGCCATTTGACATCTGACAATCTTTGTTTAAACTTGCTCACATTGTCATTACAGTGTTCTTTTGTAAATAAAATTTGGATTACTGCTCTTTTGATAAGCGACATGGACTAATTGTTAAAAACAGTCGGAAAGTGATCACTAAAATCGGTTACAATAATGGAGGATTGACTATATTTCAATATTTGTAAGAATGTTGTCGATAATTGTTGCGAAGTAGAGTTATTCTTGTGGGTTTATAAATAGTGGGTGTAATTAAATAAGAATAAATAAAGTCCAGATAATCATTAATAGATCTTTCCGTGTCAGCCTTCAGCAAGTCGATATTAAAATCACCCATTAATATAAAAAAGTTTCTTTTCAGAATCCAGTATTCTATAAATTGGATCATATCAGCCACGAAATTATCAATTGATGTGTGGGATCTATATCTACTCCTACAACAACATTCTTACTGTTACATTCAATTTCTATGAAACAAGATTCGAAACTTGAATTATCCTGGCATAAATCGGTTCTTAATTTATATTTGATTTTATCAGAAATGTATAAGCACACCCCCCCTTTTCCCGACCAATTCTGTTCATGTGTTCCAAATTATAACCATCAATATTGAAGATATTATTGGGCTTGCCCTTTAGGTGAGATTCCGAAATGCCTATTATTGAGAATTCATGATATGGATATTTTTGCATCTTTAAGACGATACAATTTTTCGGATAAACTTTGATATTAATATTTAGTAGATTCAATTTACCGCAACTAGCTTTTGTGTCTAAACAAAATTGTTCGGGGGTCAAATAAGAACATTAATGTATAGAGTCATCATTGTTTATATCATGTAAGCTTTCCCAAATGAGTTGGATTCAAATTTTAGTGGATTAAAGATCATTTCATCATATTTTGATATATCAATATCAGTTATATTAAATTCTGGAGATTCATTAGTTCATCCACTGCAATTTCAAGATCATTGTTTAATGTTGTTGTCCATCATTGCAGCAATTGTTGCAAACCCATTCCTTAGCTTTAAGACTTTTTAATTCTTTAGGTCTCATTTTAATACACTTTTTATGGATAAATCTATTACACTTAGAAACAATATATATCTTTAGACCATGTTTTACGTTTGTGGAGCAAACCAGGCATATTTCACGAATTTTGAGCGACATTAAACAACAAAATACAAACATGCAAATATCAAACAAAAATCATATATAAAAATCTTAAAAAGTTACAACACAAGTTGCTTTCTGAGCATGTTACCAGTTTATTGAGTAATTTCAATGAGTAATCGTTAAGTTATCACTAATCTGTATTTTAATTGAGATTCTCAAATTGTTTGAAAAAGTACAACTCATAAATTTTTTCGGCATGTACTCGAAATCACACTCCTTTATTGCACTTATTTTGTAAGTACTAAAAATGTAAGGTATTGCATTATTACATTACTAGCTAGGTTAATGATTTGTTTAAATCCATATTAAATTGTTATAGTTGTATCAACACGTGAGATACCATCTACTCTATTGACAACTAAAAGGCGAGAGTCATGGAATAGTTTCAAATCGTCTCCATCAATATCATATCGAACATCGACAGCTCGATCGGAAACGGAAGTGTTTACAACTGCAAATGGTGAGACCATAAATCTGTGAAAGTAGTTCGAATCCGATAAGATATAAGAAATATAAAGAGTAACAACCACTGATATTCCCGTTGTGGCTACATTGACCAATTAAGATTTTATATGATTTGACCCCTACTTCTTTTAATTCTTTGATTCAACATAGCATATTGCAGAGTACTAGGCTTTTGTACCAATCTGCAAGGACTTTTTTCTCTTTCCTTTCACTCTATGTTAATTTCACTTCCACGTCTTTGGAATGAAATGCCCCCCAATCTGATTGCGTGCTGTCAATAACTTTATAACTTTAAAGCAGGCGGTAAATCACACTTTTTTACTGTGTATACTAATTAATTTGTTAAAACCTGTGATGTTTTTGTAATTTTTAATGTCCCAGTTTTGGAACCACTTTGATATAGACCCCCCAGGGTAATGTTTGCTTGCTTTTTTTTCCAATTAGTTTAACATTGACTGATTTTTGTTTTGTGCAATACATTTGCCTTGCCTATTTCTTTCTTATTGGTTTCCTATGAATCATTCTTGCTTGTTGTGCATTTATCTTTGTTTCCTCTTGGATATGAGACCTTTGTGATTCGGGTTTTAATACAACCCATTCTCTTATCCAGAAATTACTTGCTTTTGCTTTGTCAAATTTTGTATGTATTAGATATTTTATCATATTTCTTGTTTCTGTCTTTTGCAAGTACTGATCAAATAATATTATTATTTGATTATTACCGACAATTATGTTAACAACATTCACCAGGAATGATCAGAGGTTAATGGCCGAATATATCTTTTAGCTTCGAGTGCATTGTCACCTCATTTTTGACGATGAATATCCCCCGCAGGGGCCCGCAACTTCATCTGTCAAAACTGACGCAAATGCAGATGTGATTTTTTCCAATGCACTAGAAATAAACTAAAAGTATACAGATGATTAACCTAATCCAAACGTTACTATCGCACATTATGTTTTTTTCCAAAGATGCACACCCCTGCCTTATAAAATAGTCAGCCAACGTCCCGTGCGTATGTAGTAACGTTCTAAGACAGCGGGTACGCTCAGTAAAGGTGCTTGTTCTTTGGTTCCGTTTTTTGCTAATGTTTTCTCCTACTTAATGTGTGAGCCTGAAACTTGTATACACTGACATCAAGTACCGACATTAGAAAAGGAGGAGGGGGAGCATAAGCGAATAAAAAAAGAGAAGAAAAGGACGGAGACCGAGAAAGCGAAAGAAAATAAACAAGGAAGCGAAACGAAAGATAAATGGGCTACCAAAAGGAAGGAAGACGCCGGAAAAGAATAAAGGGAGGAATTGGAACGGCAAAAACTGCTCAACGGGGGAAAAGAGAAGTGGTCGGGATGTGGAGAAGGTGACAAGAGAGGAGAGATGGTGGGAAAAAACTTGCGATTTTGATGCTAAAGAGCGGATTAATGCATAGTGCAACGCCTTATATTCACTACTGTTCTAATATTGATCGTTAACCATAAAAACGGCAGTTTTTTTTTTTTTTTTTTTTTTTTTTAAAATTTTAATCAAAAGCTTAAATTGCAAGGAACGACAATGAGAAAAAATACGGTCTTATCACCTGATTCAAACTTGATACTACTGTCGGGTAAATCAAATGACGTATCGGAACAAGCACCTTTTATACCATACGGACAGTGCTTTTCAATGCATGATATTATCTATATAATCATATTTCTTCTCTCATAGCCTTAGCGTTTTATTGAATAATATTTGATGCATATTACAGAGACACTGGCACTTTGAAAAATAGTGCGCACCTAAGATTTTTTAAAAATCGATATTTTTGCATGGTTTAAAGCTCTTTATACAAAAACCCTCAACCCGAAATGATTAAGACCAAATCAGCTTCCTTATGGGTAAACGGAACGATTTTTTGTAATTTAACGTCGCCGCCGGCGACACAAATTCCGCAGACGACGAAAATGGGGTCTTTTAACCCAAGAACACGCACTGCCGTATTATGGCACGTTCCACGTATATCCAATCATGACGAGTTTTCCCCGTGCATGTCGAGTTTACAGCCCTATGTTTCGAGTTTTCCTTCCCCCCTCGCCATATGCGAGTGTGCACGTTATCATTGTCCGAGTTTACAACAGCGCTATCTGTCCAGTTTGCCTCTATACCATCGATTTTCTCTCTATATGGTGTATTGACATAAATATGTCCAGTTTTCACTTCATCAATGTCCAGAATCCGAAAAAATCATGCCGATTTATCAAATCTACGAAACGATTTTTTTCTCAACATGAGGAAAACTCGACATGATTTTTTTTTCTGGAACATGAGAAAACTGGACCATGATTTAATGTACAAACTCACCATATAGAGAGTCTGTAAACCACATATAACGCTGCAGCACTCGACATGAGCAAAGCTCGATTTTGCTCATGTGGAGAAAAAAATCATGTCCAGATTTGCTCATGTTGAGAAAAAAAGTCAATGTCCGAGTTTTGCGCATGTTGAGAAAAAAATCATGTATTTTTTTCTATTTTTTAATTTGTTTGAAAAAAAAAATCAAATGTCCAGTTTTTTTAGAACTCGGCAGGATTAATTCTGGACATAATTATTCTGGACATGATTTATGAACTCGGCACATAGAGTTCAAACTGGCTAGGCAGCGCTGTAAACTCGGCATATAGCTGGGTAAACTCGAATACAGCGCATGAAACTCGACATGCGAGGGAAAAACTCGCCATGATTTTGATACGTGGAGCGTGCCATACCGTATGCATGTTTCCCACCTATGCACACTTTTTGACCGGTCTATCACCTTTGTGGTTTTTAATATCAGTGAGTACGAGTCAAAATATTCATGTAATATACACATTTGTTGATTAAAGCTAGGAAAACTTAAAGGTTAGCCTACAAATTAACTGGGATATCTTTAATCCGTCATATCACGTCCTATCTGTTTTGGGGTATGTTAGTTTATGTGTAAAATATATCTCTGTTCTTCCAATGGCCTAGATCTCATCGTCCGGGCTAAAATGAGCTAGGTATCACCTGGAAGGAAGTTTTATCTCATGTGGTTTTACTAGATCAGAATTTTATATGAGGAATAAGAAATGTGGGTAAAAAGGCCGAATCCTGAACGCATCCTCAATATGGTGGGGGGAGGGGGTATTTCCGGGTGAATAAATTAAGAAAAATATATTTAATTTTTTAGTGTTTTGATTTTGATGTTTAAATTCTGATTGTGTAATGACCTAAGAATTAAGCTTATTTTTCAGGTATTTATGTATAATACACTTGATGTCATAGGATAACAGGGGTAAATACGTGTAGGGGTCACTAAATGACCCCCTTCTTAGACACCAAATTTAACGTGAAAATGTGCTCAAATATACAAAAATACCACAATCAGGAATTAAGTAATTTGATCAATCAGAACAGTATTTTCGGAATAATTAGAAGGTCTGGTGGAGGTCTGGTGAGGTGGCAAAATGCAGTATTTTGGGGTGGCAACCATGGGGGTGCACACTTCAATATGCCCACTTTTTTTGTGCCTATACCAGGAGTGGTACGAAAATAGCTGCAGAGTGAATGGAAAGTTTATCTCATGTGATTTTGCTAGATCAGAATTTATTAGAAGAAGAATATGGTTTAGTAAAAAGCCCAATTCCTGAACGCACCCCCCAAAATGGGGGTTGTTCCGGGGAGAAAGGGGGGCAAAATACTATATCGTACATATGAGGACAACATATACTGACCGGCTAGTGACCACAAGAATTTAGCATATTTGGGTTATTTACGTAATAATGTTAGCTTGCTGTAGTAATTGTACAAGGGCAAATAAGTTCACTAAATCCCCCCTCCAATATTAAGAAATACTCTGACACCCCTGAAAACTAAAAACCTCCCCCAGTTAGGACGTAAGTAATTTGGTCAATACTGACCATTACTACTTACAGATGATAGTATAGTTCATCTGTGGATGTCGGGTGAGGTGGCAAGAGGGTAAAATAACAGTATTTCGGGGTGGCAACCCGTGGAGGGGGCACTTGAATATCAATTTTTGTTATGTGCCTAACACGGTGGTACGAAAATAGCTTTCAGGGTGTGGAGCTTTTTCAGATAGATAAAATAAAGTGGTCTTGAAGTTTTTATGTTGATATTGTGAGAGAAAGGGTCATTGGTTGTAGATTGAAGCGGGGGGGGGGGCTATGGGTGTCAGTTTAATGGGGTGCACTTCAATACGTGACTTATATGTGGCTAACCAGATGGTACGAAGAAGTGGGTCATTGAAGCTTTATGTTGATATTATGAAAAAAGGGGGTTCATTGCCGTTGTAGATTGAAGTGAATGGGGGGTCATGAGGTGTCAGTTTGATGTCAAAATGAGGTTCAAGGAACAGGCGCTTGAGATCCAAAAAGATATGGGAGCACCCCACCACCACCACCACACAGGATAGCATATATGATGGGCACCTCAATATCATTAAAATTGCGTTGCCAAAACATTAACATTTAACTAAACATTGAAGATTGTATAGTTATTGTGTTTTACAACCCCACTGATCAAGTGATAACAAAAACTGCTCGGGGGGGGGGGGTGAGTTAAGAAAAATAATAATACATATGATGACAAATAAGATACCAAACCGGTAGTAACCTACTGAATCGAATATAGTTTTTATATCCACAAAGATATGGAGCACCCCACCACACCACCACCACCAGGAAGCATATACTGCATTGGTCCACCTCAATTTCATTACAAAAAATTTTTGGTTGCAAAACATTACCATTAACTAAACACAATTGAAGATTGTATAGTTATTTGTTGTTTTCCAACCCCACTGCATCAAGTGATAACAAAAACTGCTCGGGGGGGGGCGGGTGTGAGTTGGTTAAGAAATAATAATACAATGATGACAAATAAGATCAACCAAACCTGTAGGACCTCCGAATCTAGTTTATTTATATATTAAAGGGACATAATGGCCATGAAAAAAATGACAAATGAAAAGGACCCTTATGAAATCACTTCCACGAGTTTGAAAACAAACCACTTCCCGAACTTCTTCCTGTTTTAAAGAATGTTTAAAATCCAAATTGTTTTCAAAATATTGGAAGTGATGTCATTAAGGGGTCCTTTTCATTAGTT
Source organism: Ophioderma brevispina (assembly GCA_023653785.1). Classification (NCBI taxonomy): domain Eukaryota; kingdom Metazoa; phylum Echinodermata; class Ophiuroidea; order Amphilepidida; family Ophiodermatidae; genus Ophioderma; species Ophioderma brevispina. Next base: position 16,445 of record JAMKCH010047702.1, read on the forward strand.
CATTTTGGCGTGCCATTATGTCCCTTTAAGTATTAAATGATTTGAGTAGATAAGATATACAGTGAAATAGCTGTGGGGGGGGAATAAATGCACCCATTCCCCTAGTGAAAAGACATTCCGAACTTACTATTAAAACCCCAAAAAATAAAACTACTGTTGGTTTTTTACGTAATTCTTAAATCTTAAATCATGGACAACAGTATTATTACATAGAGTGATAATCAAAACTAATTCCAATTTACATTTGGCACGGATATATAGGGCACGGTCGGAGGCCAGGGGGGTTAGTGAGTTCCTTTTACAATACAAACATTTGATACAGCACTTTATCAAATTAATGTCAAAGGTATAAATATCGAATGCCATCCGTGAACCTTATTTTGACAACAATCTGACACCCAATAAGCCCCCCCAATCGTTTCAATCTACAAACCAAATGACCCATTTTCTCTCACAATATCAACATAAAAACTTCAATGACCACTTTGATCTATGAAAATCCCACACCTGAAAAGCCTATTTTAGTACCACCTGGTAGGTACATAGCAAATTTTATGCCAAGTGTCCCCTCCACGGGTTGCACCCCAAAATACTATATTTACCCTCTGCCACTCTCACCAGGACCTCCACAGCTGATCTATACTATTCACCTGAAACTACTGTTAGACTTTGAACAAATACTTACTTCCTTACTGGGGTAGGTTTTTATTTCGGCTTTTCAGAGTATTTCTTAATATTGGAAGGAGGGATTTAGTGAACTTATTTGCCTTGTATAATTATAATTCAAGTTACATTATTACTAATACCCGAATTGCTAAATTCTTGTGGTCGTAGACGGTCAGTATATTTATTTGTTTAAGATGTACCATATAGTATTTTTGGCCCCCTCCCACCGCGAAAGTAACCCCCATTTGGGGTTGCGTTCAAGAATTCGGGTTTTTTACTAAAAAATTCTTATTCCTCATAATAAAAATTCTGAATAGGAAAAACCACATGTGTTAACTTTCCTTCCACCAACTGAAGCTATTTTGTCACGATTCTGGGTGATAGGCACATAAAGTGGCGCTAGTAATGGAAGTGCACCCCCCCCAATGGTTTGCCACCCCAAAATACTGCATTTTGCCACCTACAACCTCCACCAGACATACTATCCCTGAACGACTGTTCTGGATTGACCAAATTACTTCCTAATTGTGGTATTTTTGTATATTTTAAGCAATTTTCACTGTATTTCTTAATAATGGGCATTTAGTGACCCCCTACAACTTATTTTACCCTCGTATATTACTACATCAAGTACATATACTTTATCCTGAATAAGCTTAATTCTTAAGACATTACACGGTCAGGATAACTTATGTCTTAAGATGTATCCATAATATACTGATTTTCTTAATTTTTTTGAGGCCCCCCGGAAATACCCCCCTATATTGAGGATGCGTTCAGGATTCGGCCTTTTTCCTAACATATTCTTATTCCTCATAACATTCTCATCTAGAAAAACCACAGAGATAACTTTTCCTTCGTGATACAGCTCATTTTTTAGCCGCGGACATCAAACAATTTTGATAAGCAAAGTGAGAAATTTCATATGTTTGTGAAAAATGTCAGTGCCGCTTAAGGCCAACAGATTTAATTAATTGTAAGATACCAATACTATCAACAACTAGTTAATAAAATATATCAAATTTTCGCCCATCTAATTATTATTTCATGACTGATTTTTTTTTTTAGAATACATGTACTGCAGAGTTTAAAGTTACTTCTCCCCGATCACATAGTGCAGACCCATTTAAAAAAGGATCCCATTGACATCAATTTGACGTAGTTTTCTCACAAACCAAAGAACAAGACTAAACTCGGACTAACGGCACCAAGATTGGTAATATATAAATTAATTGTTTCTTATTCATATTTTGCATTAGGCCTTAACTTTATTCGATAAGACCTTCGTTTTATAAACACACTAAATTAAATTGCAAGAAAATACTTGAGAGGATGCCTAATTCACACATCAATTATAATGGGAGACGTCAATGCCAAAATAGGAGAGGGTCACCTGGAAGGGGGTTCTGGAAAAATATTAATACGGTAAGATGAATAACCGGGTGACATTTTGCAAGAAATATGCTCATAGCAGAAACGAAACAGTAGACGAAGGACTTGGTAATTAATTTGCCAGATCGGAAATCCGCACATAAAACAGTGCTGGGAGCATATACTTGCGTGGTTGTTTAAGGGCTCATATTTTTCGTGTAATTGTAATGTGTTTTGTGTTGTGTGTCTTTTTATTCCAACTTTTATGAATTATCATCATGGCCTCCGTCAGTCTCAAGCGACTATGGATAAAGCCCCACATTAAGTCACAGGTTAGGTAGGTGCCAGCGACTTCTGTAGGCTGAAGATGCCAATCCTAGAGTGGCATTCTCTGCCAAAGGTGCTACATATATGGGATGTCACAGCTTGACTATCCCAGGATCTGTGCCGCTTTTCTTTTACTCGCTGCTACTCAAACTGGCTGATGATCTTTTTTTCTACTTCCAAGCTCAGGTGTTGCTTCACTTTCTCCGCCAAAGGTGACGATGTCCCAGCAATTTTTTCTCCCATCAACCCCATGATCGATGTTCGGGGTACACATATCACGCTTACCAATATCCTGTACGGATCATGGGTCGACGCAACTTTCCTGCTGCAGATGTAAGCTCAGCTAACATGATATCTTTCGGTAGCCGGCCATCCTCCATTCGACGTACTTAATGGCCACCTCGGAGTCTGCGTTGTCTAAGATATGTATATATGGGTGGGGAGTCCAATTCGAGTCAGGAGCTCTTGAATTTGGCACCATTTCCTTCCAGGTGACACCCATCATGCGCGACTAATACAGCGCAGATGGGAGCTGTTGAGTTTCTTCCTCATGCCTAGGTTGGTGTCCAAGTCTCACTACCATACAGTATTGTGCTGATGATGCAGGCGTTGTAAACGGCTGCCTTTGTCTAATGACAGCTTCGGATTTTCCCACCACGCGTTTGTACGCCGGGCAATAGCTGCAGCTTTACCAAGCGTTTGCCGATTTCTGCATCGAGCGACCGACTGTCACTGATGGTGACCCTATTTAGTTGAGTCCGGAACAACCTCAAGTGTGTAATTGTCGCTTGTGATGACGGTGATTCTTGAGCATCTTGGGCAGGGACATTAGTCTTCTTCAAATAAGACAAGTCCGAAGTCCTTACATGCCTGTGAGAGGGCGACCTATGAGGGCCGATTTCCTGCTGGGAATGTGAAGGATGGCAGCATCATATCAGCAAAAAACATGTCACGAATCACTATCTGAGGAACCTTTGTCTTTACTCTAAGCGTGCGATTGAAGAGCCGACCATCGGACCTGGTGTGCATGTAGATGCTTCTGTGGCTGTACCGAAGCTTGCTCAGAAAGTACTGAAAGAAATCCCAAAGAGCGTTGGGCCAAAACACATCCTTGCTTAACACCACTGCGAATGTCAAACGGCTCTGATCGGCTGCCGTCAAACTGTACCGTTTGCTTTCATGTCGGTGTGGAAAGATCTGATTGATGCTAGAACCTTGGTGGACAGCCAATCTCTGGAGGAATTTGGAACAGCCGTTCCTGCTAACCATGTCAAAGGCTTTGTCCAGGTCTATGAAAAGCAATGTAGATTGCTTCTGTTGTTCTCTGAACTTCTCCTGTAGTTGGCATATGGAGAAGATCATATCGATCGTAAGATCTGCCAGCACGAAATCCGCACTGATACTCAGATACACCCTGTCAGCCAGGACTTGGAGACGCCAGCAACACCCGGGCAAAAACTTTGCCGCCAATACTAAGGAGGAAATACCCTTTAATTGTTTGCAATCACTTCTTTCACCTTTGTTCTTGGAGAGGGTGATGATCTTTGAGTCGCGCATTGGCCTGTGGTACATCTCCTTCCTCCAGTCATTGACAGAGAACTTCATGTAGTGGGTGAATCAGAGAGCTTTTACAGCATTTTGATCACGTCTGGTGGTATTTTCATCAGTCCCCGGGGCTTTTCCGGATGATAGACTGTTGAGGGCCATGTCAAGTTCATCCACTGTAGGTACAGACCTAGGGCAGCCATGGTAGGACGACTCTATCTTGTCAAGGGCTAGGTGTGAACATCCTTTTCTGTAGAATAGAGCTCAGAAAGTGTTCCACCCAGCGCTCTATCTGCTTACTTCTGTCTGGATGACTTCACCCTGGATGACTGAGGGCGTGTTTGCACTGAGATGGCCCTACAGCCTTCTTTAATTTCCATCATACATAGCTCTGATGTGCCGTGCAAACAGTTTTGTTATTTCTTCGCCCATCTCCGAGCCTTATTCATTGGCACCCTGCCTTGCCTTCCGCTGAAACGTCACTTCTAGCTGCTTGAAGCACTCTCAGGTTGTGTGTGGAAGTTGAGTCTTATACCCCCTGAACGCTGCTCTTTTGGCTTTCAATGACTGGAGTTAGTAAGCCTGACTTGGCCTCAAACCAATCGTTGTTCTGCTTGGATTTCCTTCCAAGATACAGAATGCTGAGCTTTGAATTGTCCTCACGAAGGATGAGTCTATTTTTCTGTTGCAGTAACCTGATGGACCAGCCAAACCTATGGATGCATTGATGGCAACAGCAAATTGATCAACTCTGTCCGCTTGCTGCTCGCTGATGGTATTGACGCGTGGGTTCCAGCTTGTTTTAGAGCGTGCAATCCTCTTTGTTTGCAGTCGAATCTTACCGCAGACCAAGGCATGATCTGTATATCAGTCTGCACTATGGTAAGACCTAGTGAGTTTGAAGGTCATTGATAAAATCGCCTTTGTATGATCAGGTCAATTATGATGCCAGTTGCTTGGAGCGTGGTGACCCAGGGATACTTTGTGCTGAGGTTTTGATCTTGAAAAAGGTGTTGGTCACACACGATTATAGTAGGAGCACAGTTCAAGAAGACGTTTGTCCATTGTCATTGGTTGTTACCGAACCAAAGTGTCCCAAGGCAATGGCCAGGACTCGTGGTCATAACCCACTCTCGCAATTGGAAATCACCCAGTAGAAGGAGTTGTTCATCACTTGGGATACCCTTTGATTACCTTCAAGGTTGTCAAAGAATTCATCCTTTGGCTTCAAAGTGGAAGTCAGGGTTGGAGCATAAACACTGATGAGGAGACTGGGCCATCGCTGGTGTGAAGGCGAGTGTCAGAAGGGCGTTCTGATCCACCGTTACCAGGCGCCACTGAACTCAGTAATGAGTTACTAACTGCAAAACTAACGCCAAATTCACGAGGTTCTTCTGCTGTTTTGTTTTTTTTTTTTTTTTTTTTTTTTAATTTGTTCCTTTTTTCCTTGAGTGTACCCGAATCTGCTAGACGTGTTTCTTGTAAGGTGGCTATGTCGACTTGAAGTCTTAGGATCTCATTATTATATGGCTGTCGTGCGAGTATCATTGATATCTTTTGAGAGTGTCACTTTAAACCAGGTGTCATGGTACCACATTCCAACCATCCCAGCTTGAGGGGGTTGTCTCTTGGATTTTCTTATCTTGATTTCCAGGTTTGCAGTAGTTGCAGTCCCGCTTTTTCATGACTGTCTCCACTATCCCCATTCACCCTATGATGAAGACTAACTGTGGCGGGACCGCACCCAATTGGCCTGAGGGCTGCCCAGCTAAGGCGGGCGGTAGCTCCGTGGAGATGCAATGATCTCTCCCACCGTCGGAGGTAGCCCCTGGCGCTATGCTCTACTCCAATCAAGCAAAGTAGCTTTAAAACCGGTACCGCTACTTCCCGTGTTGTTCTAACGGGCCCCCCTATGAAGCGAAGCTGGATGCCTCTCCAGGGCGCAAAGCCAGCGCAATTGCTATGGAGATTCGTATGTTGCCCATGCACATGACTCCCCCTCTCCACGCTGAAATACAAATCCAATGGGGAAAAGTGGGGGGGAAAAAATGTGAGGGAGTGTTGAAAGTAGTGTTCAGGTGAAAATGAGGACGTCTGAGAAAACTCTACAGTTTTGGTGGGCCAGCATCGTCGCAGAGTTGTCCGAACTGTTGCTGAGTAGAGCACAGTCGCCTAAGGGACTCCAACTCCGGATTTATCCTCATCGATGGTTTGTCTCCCCAAGCCCTTTCCTGCAATCAGATGAGTCTACAAGCACAGATATATAAATCTGGAACACCTGTCCGTTGACCTGGTGTTTTCTTCCGCCCTTAATGCTGGTATATGTTCAGCAGCATATAGGTTATTTAATGGCCTAATCACGGGCCTAACCTATAAGGATATAAAGGAAAGTGGACAGCATTTGTCCATTTGCACCAAACCGGAGTATGACGATACACCTGTCCACCAACCACCGACCATTTTGTGAGTATGCCACGCAGGTCAATGTATTGTTGTATCAGGGACGCTGAACATTCCAGGGCACAGGTGCCTTTGACCCTACCTAACTGATGTGTAGGTTAGGGTCCTTTTCTAGTTCTTAATTTCTTCTCAGCCTTCCTTGCCTAGGTTTATTATTAATCGACGCTCCTATTGAGGTCTTTCCTCCGTGTATGCTCCTAGCCACCCTGGTCCCTTCTTCCCTGTTGTACGAGTTAGCAGATTAACACCCCCACCATCAACAAAGTAGGTAACTTTACTCGTTTAGTTCACAGTATGGGTGGGGCACTACGCATTTGTACAAAAAAAAACAGTTTGCAAGATTCACAGAAAATTGGGCGGTCGATCCCTAGAATTAGGTTTTTTCTTTTTTTCTTGCCTTACGTAATTTTCCCAGACAGCTAGTAGTTTAGGTGATCAGATAACTGACCATTGAAGTATATCCTCATGTTTTAGATTTGATCATTGTGGCTGTGGCTTCAGGAATGTTTACTACCGTCATTTTAGCCTTGGTTGTCTTTGGCTGTAGGCAACAGTAAGTAGGAATTTGTACTCGAACAAAGCTTGTCAATACGTTATGTTCTTTTATGTATTCATACCTTCTGTAAAGCTTGACCCTATATTATAGGGTCATTTGGGAGTTTCCGTAACCTGACCCATCTGACACACTTTTTCTGACACACTTATAGGCTATAACCTCGCACACAAATGTAAATTTACATGATTGAACTTGAAGTAGGGTTGAGAGCGGGTTGTTCAGTGTTTATAGAAACTGTACGTTAAAAGTGATTTAGAAAAAAAAACGGAATGTTTTACGCTTTAAATCCACCATAGCTGTACACCACAAGAGTATACAGAACAACACCTAAGATCACTAAAAATACGTTAATGCTTTAACAGCTGAATATGCACAGTACGCAGTCGTGCTTTAGTGTTATAAAATTTGGGAGTGTCCGTAACCTGACCCATCTGACACATTTTTTCTGACACACTTATGAATTCGGAATCCTTAACGGAATAAACCTGTGCTTTATTCCGTGAAGGGTTTCCGAATTCATAAGTGTGTCAGAAAAACTGTGTCAGATGGGTCAGCTAGTTACGGAAACTCCCATAAATTTACTTCGACTTGCCATATGACGTACGTGTATAAGTGTTAAAATTAAGTTTTGCTCTACTGCTTTGCAGTGTAGAATCCGAGAAAACAATAACATTGATAACAACATTTTACCGAGAACATGAATCGTACAGTAATTCCATATTTTCCAATATAAATAACCTCGATATTGTTTTTATTGGTAGTTTTCATCTGTGTTCAGCATAAATGGTGTTTTTCTTTGTGTTGTTTTTTTTTTCAGAAAATCAAAGGATCCAAAACGATCTACTAAGACAACATCTTGTTCTAGAACGGGTACGGTTACAGTCAAATTAACCGAAGATGGTTACGTGGAATATACAGGGGAAGGGGATAACTCATACCAAATCTTCATACATAGATCTATTGCTTATTCCGACGACGAAGAACAACGTTTTCTTCATGAAAGTCCACAGAACGCAACGAGAATTAAAGATAATCAGAAAGAGCAACTGTTCAATACCATGGATCAACGGCAAATCAGTCAAAAGTCATCGTCTTATGCCAATGCCTCTGTGCTTTTTCCTAAATTTAGGAAAGCAAGACGTTCGGCGAATTACCCCAGATACCCGAGGACAAACTGGAATCAAACCAATACAACAATAACCTACTTTGACCCCTCACAACCAATCAACATACCTACTTTGACCCCTCACAACCAATCAAACAATACCTACTTTGACCCCAGATGTGCGAAAAGGATTCATCTTGATAAACACATACATGGAAATCAGATCCAGCCCATCAAAAAGACAATAGGATCACAAAATGCAACCATACACCGAGATCCTCAAGAAGAGCTTGTGAAAGGATTGGGAAATATGATCATACATACTCTGAAATAGGAGAGAGTAGTAATCATACAAAAAATTAAAAATAGAAGAGTGGTTTCAATGATGCAGGAGTTACAGGAATAAATATGAAATATCAATGAAAAAACGTTGGGATTTTTCTAGACCTGTCAAAAGCATTTGACACAGTGACCCACAATTACTACTATAAATTGAATCATTATGGATTACGGGGAATTGTTTATACATGGCTGCATACAAAACAAAGTGTAGCTTAAACTCAACGGGTAGGTTCATAATAGAATATTGTATCTTACAATCGGGCCAAACCAAGAGATCTGGAAGAAAAGAAAAAGACAAACACAGTGGTCAGCATCAAGTGGTTATACTCAACTCGACCTACTTTTCAATTGAGAAATGTACAGCGAAACTCATTCGCAATGTTATGGTTTCAAAAATAATTGTTAAATCAATTAGTGAACACTTTAGTGAATAATTTTGAATGGAACGAAATATGGACTAATATGGTGTATGCTATTAATCAACCAAAATTAAAAACCTTGAATTGGAAAATAGTCAGCAATATATCCTTCAAATATTTTGTTATACATGTATATATAAGTTTGGAAAAGCAAATTCAGAACTGTGTGAGACATGCAAAGAAAAAGATCACAGAGCACTTTTTCTTTAACTGTAAACAAGTGCAGTTAATATGGAAAGAGTTAACAAGAATTGTTAATAAAATATTAGATTCCAAAATTGAATTAACAATATCCGATGTTCTATTTGGCTGTTCTAAAGCGAATATCAAAAACAACAATTTAATAAATAAGGTTATAGCAATTGCAAAAATGTGCATGTGTAAATACGAGTATGGAAAACACCCTGTCATAATTTTGTTTAAGAATGAACTTAAAATAAGGAATATAATATAGATCCCTGTCTTATTTAACAAGGTGTTTAAATCAAAATTTGGAAGAATTCATGTACTCTAGAAATCTATAGTACATGTTTATGAAAAAAGATAAGATACTTTCTTGATAGCGATATATGATTTAACACTTTGTGTTTCAATTTGATATTTTGATACGCTAAGAGCAATATTCGATGAAAGATAACGTGTGGCTTAATAGAATAACATGTTATAATGTATAATGAACTGATAAGATGTGAACAATAGTGAACACTGTGACACGATATTATATAATGAAACATGACATGATAAGATGTAATATGTTAACACTTAACTGCATAAGGGGGGTTCCTAGGGACCCATTTTTTGTTTTTCAACCGGCGATTTTTAACGGTGCAATATATTTTGGTTTATATTTTTTGTATTCGTCTAACTTTTAGTTGCGCTTGCATTGGTTGCAAAAAATTTAAATCCATCGCGTCGTTTTTGCGTTAATTAGCATGGGTCCCTAGGAGCCCCCCTTATGCACTAACGGAAGTGCCCATGACAAAAATGAAAAATGTTATAAGAGTTACTGTGATTCTGATTTTCATAATGCATACACCTAGTGACATAAACAAAGTAAATAATTAATTTAAAAATTCTTGCAAAGTATAGTAGGCCATTGGAGCCATAATATTTTATATACATCATGTAGCGATTTACTGTAGGAACATATGGTAAATTATATGAGTAACCCTCAAAAATATAAAATGGCATGAGACATTTATGTTTGTGCTCAATATGGTAAATATGGTTCATTCTTCACCAATTAAAGCAATCAGCACAAGTCTAGGTGAAGCAATGCCGTAGAAAATGCAGACACAAATTAGTGTCTTTTTCGCACATTTTGACGCAAAATTAAAATCAATGTTTTGCCCCTAATTTTCTTACTGAACAACTTTCTTTAGTTTTTATTTCTTTATTGTTGATGTCTTTGAAACCTTCTAACATGTGGTGGATTTCATCTAAAAAATCCTTTAGGAAGTGGTTTTATTAGGGGGGTCCCTAGGAACCCCCCGTTATGCACTAACGGAAGTGCAAAAACCTTATGCAGTTAAGTGTTAAGGGGACACTGATGGTGGAGTAACACGATATTTTGTATACATGTATATCATAACAATATCAAGTTATGTGAAATGATGTTAATAGAATTTTAATTTAAATGAAATAAAGGCGCAAGCCGACTGAAAGAGAAAATAAAGATATAACTCTAACCAGTCCCAATTCAAAAATATACTTTGTGGTGTTCCTCAAGGATCCTTACTTGGTCCCATATTATTTATATTATATGTCAATGACATTACTAATTGTTCAAATGTACTAGATTTTATATTATTTGCAGATGATACGACTATCACGTATTCACACACAGATATTGCGTTTAAAATCTACTTAATATAACGATTACCCTTACACAGGAAATAAACATGCAGCACAACTTTCAATTGCCATGTTGTCAGCCATCAAGGATCAAAAATTTATTGCGCATTAAAATCTAGTACATGTACCGTAATGATCATTTATTTCATAATTTCATAACGTCTAAGGCTTCAGCAAAGCAGCAAAGCTATATAGGCCTATATGTATAGCAAGTATAAGCAACGTAAAAATCTATCATAGGCCTCGCGGTTGGTGACTTACGCAGACCGAGTCTTAAGGAGCGTCCTAAGAATTGAGGCAAGCAAATAATTAAGCAAAAGCAAACGTAACTAATGGAAGAGCTTCCCACTACATTTTAGGAGAACCTCCCTAAAATTAGCAAAACAAATAAGCAAGCAATGAATAAAAGCATGTGTGAATTACGCATATTAACAAGGCGAGCTACCTAATCATTAAGCAAAATAAGCGAGCATTGAATAAAAGCATGGATGAATTACGCATATTGACAAAGGCGAGCTACCTAAGCATTAAGCGAAATAAGCTAAAGCTGAAGCCTTACACATCGCTAAATATACATTATTATTAAATATTTGTTTGTAGCCAGCTTGGACTCACAAAAGGTTCGTAAGCCTCCGCCCAGGGGAAGTTCCTGTGAGAGTTATCAGATTAAAATAAAATGTTATTGTAGCCAGCTTGAACTCACACGAGGTACGTGAGCCTCCTCACAAGGGAAGTGCCTGAGAGAGTTAACCGATTAAAATTAAATGTTATCAGTTCTGTAAATTAGAATATCTGAAGTTGAGCTTCTAAATCAAAAATATAAGAATATAATATTATTTAATATGTTTCAGCTTAATCTAATACATAATGCTAATAATGAAACTGATTAATTTTATTTTACCAAATCACACTCGGACACTACAATATCCTCCCATTGAGATACTAAATTAACAACTCCCGACTAGCACTATATTGGGAGAGGTGGGTGGGCAAAGAAAATTTTTGATCCCCTTCGGTCGAAGGCTGACAGTGATGTGAAGCGAAATGATAATCCAAATAAAAGCGACATAAAGGTGCGTTGTCATTGGACAAATAACCAAGCTGTACAAAAGCAAGGTTTGTGATTGGCCACAAACCCGTTACTACCATAAGCAGAACGATGACTACTGACCTTAAGGCCCCGTTGATTACGTGTGTCCGGACCAACTATAGTCAGGGACAGAATTAGCCGACCAATTGCGCGTATGTCAAGGTGTGTGTCAATCAGCGTGGCGCGGACCGCGATTGGTTTGAATGTGTAGCGTGGGCGGGGCATGTTCGAACAAAATATGATTTAAAATGTCAAAACATGCCCTATTTGAGTCGGGTTTTTTCGACTCACAGACGTAATAATTTCACGTAGTAAACTTTCTGTTTTAATAAGCTTGAAATGTTTACAAATTATTCTTCACGGCCGACATTTGTTCTGCACAGTCAAATTACGTCAGACGCGCCAATTGGTCGCCTTATTCTGTCCCTGACTATAACGTCGACATGGCACGGCACCTTTAACTGAGACTAAGTAATAACACCGCGCCATACTGGCGTAATTAAATAATGAAATAGCCAAAAACATTTCCTGGTAGGGTAAACTTGTTCCCTCGTTGACTTCGCATTCGGAAACGGTATTTCGTTGAAGTAAGCAACTAGTTTAGAGCTAATAAATTGTCCGTTAATGATTCAAAATCAAATTATATGGTTCTAGGAACTCCACATATGACAGCCGGAAAATCTGCAAATGATAATTTTCTACAACCAATTAAAATCATTTTTAAACGATGTATCTTTACAAGGCGTATCTACAACTAAATTTTTAAGGGTTGTAATTGATGGAAACCCAACTTGGAAACAGCATATTGACGGTATCTAAAAAATAGTATCACGAAACATTGGTATTATTAACAAGCTTAAACATTTTGTACAGGTCGTATTTTACATTCTCTATATTGTACTCTTATTTTACCTGATTTAAATTATGCTAATCTAAAAGGGGAAACGCGTCAAAGATTTACTTAAATAATGGAACTTTTTAACTTAAATATGGGCTCTTATAGCGATATCAAATACCATTTTAGAAGCCATACCGCAACCATTATTAATAAATAACATTCTCAATATTTTTGACACTTACAACCTGGAGTTGGATTTATTTATGTATACGTACAGTACAGATCAACTACCAATCTCCTTTGATGTGTATTTTATTCGGCGTAATGCCATTCATAATTATCTTACGATAATTATCACTTCTCATTGTAGTCTTCCGGGTCGTTTCGCCAGTGTATAAAATGGCAAATACTCGATAACCTCTTAATAAATGACATAACATTTAGTCATGTGAGTGCAACAAAGTTCGTAACTGACATTTTTGGCGAAATTAGATATTTATAATTATAAAAGGTCATTTTAGGACGCATAATTTGATATACATTTCAAGTGACAGTTTCAATTTATTGTAGAGTTATTAGGCTAAATAGGCCATATTAGGTGTAGGTACGACTTTGTTGAACTCATAATTGAATTCTGTTGAGTGCAACAAAAGTAACTGGTAGATACGACTTTGTTGCACAACACGGAAAACTAGTTAGGTAGATACGCAATTTTATTTTTTGTAAAGGGATGTTTTCAAAAAGATGTGTAAATAAAAAAAATATCCCAAAATTGTTTGTCAAGAGTTCATTTTCATTTTTTACCAAAAACCTCAAAAACAGTAGTTACGACCTTCTTCAACTCAATATTACGCTCGGTACTTAATTAATTTTAAAAAGGTAAATTAATACGCATAATTTACTGTATTTCAAGTATAAGGTAGCACAAGTATAAAATTGTGCTGCCCGTCCCCCTTTCTTTTAACGCAAAGTTCCATGCATACGTAGACATTCATGTGTAAAGACGGAAAGGGGATGCGATTCTAAATTTATACAGATCGTTTGATGTACGTAGAAATGTGTAAAAATAACAGCGTGTATGTTTGATTATTTTTATCTACATCGTATTTCTTCACCAAAAAGTATAGGACAAATAAAAAAAGAAACATAAAATCTTTTGACATATTTTGAGAGCATATTTTTAATATCGTCCATGAAATACGCGGTACTATACTGTCAAACTTGCGTGTGATTTAAAGAAGGCATCTGACCACTGATCTCTAATGAATCTACAATCGGGGTTTATCTAGACCTTTCAAAGGCCTTTGTTACTATAGACCATAATAGACTGATATATAAGCTTGAACATTATGAATTTAGAGGAATAGCATGTTTGGTTCAAAAATTACTTAGAAAATAGGAAATAAAACAATATGTGAATTAATCTAACAAATATGAAAACAAGAGTATAATGCTGAGTCCCCCGAGGATCAATATTAGGACATTTACTCTTTATTTTATCAATTATTTTACAAATACCGCAACTGTGTTGGACTTTATACTGTTTGCAGATGACACGACAATTTTGTAATAAGGAACTATAGCAATTGGATTAAAGCAAACAAATCTTCTGTAAATGTTACTAAGACAAATATGATTGTAGGTACACATAGAATGACTTCCATGGTAAATTCTAATAACACTACTTCTCAACAAAATATCGATATCGTTCTAGATAACACAAAATGTCAAAGAGTACCATCGACCAAATTCTTGGGAATAACAATTGATAACAAATTTATCCTGGAAAAACCATATTGATGCTATTTCAAAAACAATTTCGAGTGATATTTGAATTATATAAACTTAAGTTCTTACCTACTCTATATTGGGCTCTTATCCTTCCATACATTAATAATGGCATAGGCCTACTTATTTGGGGAAACGCATGTAAAACCAATCTACAGAAAATACACAAACTGCAAAAGTGGGCGGTGAGACCGATATCGAATAGTCACTATCGAAGCCATTTTCAACCACTTTTTTCTTAAATACGATATTGTTACTGTATACGATACTTACAAACTATGTACAAATACTTTGTTAATCTATTACCAAACTCATTTTGATGATTTTAAGGCGTTCTTATATTCACAGCTATCACACAAGAAACAGCAATAATTGTAATGAAACCAGAAACAAACAAAAAAATTGCGGATCAAGCAGTCAGAACCACAGGACTCCCATCTGAATTCTCTGGAACTCCCTAATACTGATCATGTTAAAAAAACATTTTCAAACAAAATACAAATCTCAGCTTATTTCTTCTTATAATTGCATTGCTTGGTACACTGTCATGTCTTGTGTGATAGTTTAATTGTTTGTTAGCTTAAAAAAACTTTTTGTAAGCACGGGGGCGGTCAATTCTGGCCTTGTTGGCCTTTCGATCATCTCCCCCATATGTGTTCTGGTATATGCATGTTTTGTTGATACGGAAATTAAATTGATATGATAGCATAGTATAGTAGGCCGAAAATATAAATTCCTGTTTACAGTAGGTAAGTTTACCTTGTTGTACATTAAACCTGCTTTCAAATGCTCTTTTGATTGAATTCAATAAAAACGACCAAAAGACGGAATTGTGCTCATATTAAAGTGGCACTGGCACATTTTCTCAAAATATGAAATTTCTTTAATTTGCTCTCAAATGATAGTCTAGGCCATTGGAAGAATGAGAGATATATTTTACACATAAAAATAACATACCCCAAACAGATAGGACCATTAATAAGAGGCCAAAGACATCCAGGTAATTGTAGGCTAACTGTTAAGTTTTCATAACTATTAAACAACAAACGTGTATATTACATGAATATCATAGACTCGTACTCATTGTTATTATTAGAAAAACACAAAGGTTCACAGACCAGTCAAATCAGGGTGCAGGCCGTGGGAAAACATGCTACGGCGTGCGTTTTTTTGTGTAAACGCCATTACCGTCGTCTTGCTGAATTAATGTCGCCGATGACATTAATTATAAAATCGTTCTGTTTACCATAGGGACCGCTGATTTGGTGTTAATCATTTCAGGTGAGGGCTAATGTATATGAAAGCTTTACACCATGCAAAAATATCAATTTTGAAAATCTTGAGGGCGCACTAATTTGTGTGCCAGTGTCTCTTTAAAACTTTTAATTTATTGGTGCTACTTTGATTTGTATCAAGATGATAGTACCAATTAAAAGGGAATGCCCTAAATTAAGTCTGTAAAATGTTATCTGATAGAAAGGCCTTCACCCCAAAACCCCATCTATAAAAAAATTCGCGCCGACATTTCAACCCGTTTTGAGTGTGGATAGCTAAAACGTGATTTTGTAATCCCCAAAGGAGTACTTAGTAAAATTACTATTGGTTCCGAACAAAATGGGAATACTTTCGCTCATAACAGCCAAAAAAAACATCCTTTACTTATAAGATTTCACAGGGTAAATGAGGGAAGAAAATTAGGAGCTCCCTTATGATAGAAATTTTGACCACTTCCAGTAAAATCTGGGGTCCCTAGGGACGAGGCTATTACCCATCGGACCATGGCCCTTTAATTATCATTTCATATGCTTACCTATAAATGGAAAGATTGAATATTTCGACTCTTTTCATTTTCAAAATGGATTGATTTCCCAAGAAAACTTTCAAATTTGTTTTATGAGAGAATCAACACACACCACACACATTACACGCACGAGTTACACCCGTACACACATACACACCACACATAGATATGTGTATTAAAGTCATCCTGCCTCTTGGGCTTTAGGAAGTAAATAAAATCGGTGCTACTATAGTTTTGTTTTTTTTTTTTTTTTTTTTAAGATGTTCAATGAAGGGTTGTACTTAATACCACCCTATTACAACTCATTAAATATACACCTCTCTCTCTCTCTCTCTCTCAACAAAACACGTGACCAATGTTCATGCAATGTTCATGAATACTTCCCGGAAAGGGTCCTAGCTAACTGCGTATCACTACGCACATCATTTCATAGCAATACTGTACTAAATTTAGATTTAATAGGTAACATTGACATTGTTGCATGGAGTTTCCATAATGAATCTGCTTGGGAAATTAATCACGCAATGTATTTAGGACCAAGCAAGCAGTTTATTTGATTCAATTCAAAGGAAGCTGCAGGTGTGAAGTTGCAGTCTTGGAATGATTAAACATCTACTGAAGTCTAACGTAACCTATGATGTTGGCGTCTATCGTTATGCTCTGGTGTTTGTTCTTCTGAGTATATCTGATTCAGTTAAAAAAGTCGGAGGTAAGTTAAATAAAACTCATATTATTCAAAACTCAATATAAATGTATTTTAAAATTATTTGCTAATCATGTTTGAATGACATTTAAATGGTTATTCATGATGTAGCCTTGTTCAAGGCGCTCTACCAACTTCATCATTGGTTCACCACGTCTGATATTAGTATCATCATATATAAAGGAGTGGAGCATATCATCCTCCCTAAAACTAAAAATGGCAAATTCACTCAGTTAAACACCTAATTTGAGGGTTCCAATTTCCACCTGGCCTAATGTTCCATGCTTCCACTGGCGAGTTCAATATTCAACTCGGGCATCGCTCTCAGTAGCACAACCACGCACCTGACCACAAACAGGTTTTGTGGTTTTAACCTATACTAGTTATGACCCTGGACCATCCACCAGGCAATCGTACCAATTTGGCTTTTTATTGAAATCTTTTCTGAGCAGGTTAGCCGTAAAATACTAACTAAGCACTGATTTCTACCTAAACACAAAGTTTCCAAAATAATTGAGAATAAATGTTAATTATGCAGTACAGTGTGAAAATAACAGTTGACTGTTTTCAGACAGCCTTGACAAGGCTATCATGACGAAGCTATTCAACGTCCATTTGAATTATGGGTTGTGTTTTCTACTTCCACCGACCTTTAGCAAAACAGAGGTGCAAGGTTAGCCAAACTTGACTTTCAATTCACGCTAAAGATGCTTTAATATAAGGTTAAGGCAGTTACATGATAATATACTTATCATAATATGTCGCTCTACAATCACCACTATACCACTATCATTTCCTTGCCTGCATTTCTTAAAGGTCCCAGGGAAATGAGATGATTAAAACCTAGTCCAAATCTTTACGGGGCATTCCATTCCAATAAACAGGGCCACAAAAAAGAATACACTACCAGTGACATCATTAGTGAAACTATTTATTTCAGTCCGTGCCATGAATTTAGATTCACACCAGTCACCTGGAATTTTCTATTACTCTCTGAAAAAATCAAAGTTTCACTATGATGTCATCACCAACCCTAATATTGAATGATTTCTCTCCCTCCTTGTAGACTTGACACAAACCACATCAATTCTATTTGCATTTCCTGGGACCTTTAAACCTCACTAATGTCGTTACTGTATTTAATTTCCAGGCACATCGCAACTGATATATCAATTGTTGCTCTCAGTGATACCACTATCAGCGCAAGTTGTGCGTCAGCCATTTCTCACCCGAACATCCTCACTTAGATGGTAACATTGTCTGGACTTGCCCCTAAGGACAATCAGAAAGCACATGGATTGAACACCAGGTTACCCTAGGCGGTATCGTTACTCAAGGAAGTTCTCATAACAACGAGTGGGTCTCCGGATTTGTCCTTCGGTTGAAAGGTTTTGACCACGAATCGTGGACAACAATTATGGTAAATGTTGGTATATGTTATTTCCCACAAGTATTGGAAGGATAATTCCTATTTTGCCCTATCTCACGAAGGATGGTAAATGATAATAACGTTCCAGTTAGTCTCTGTTATTGGAATACATAGGTTTGTTGGATGTTATCTTTTTGTAAACGGGATGGCCTAATGCTTCTCCTTTGTTGCTTCCACAATTTCAGTACTATTAAAATATTGAAAAATAAATCTACACTACTGTGTTGTTTTAACATAGTTCTTTTGGCACACAAGCTTAACCCTCGTATACCTGTGCCATTTTGTAACAACACATCCGAAAGGGGTGGTTACACCTATAATTTTCCTCACTTAACATCCGATTCCTATAAATTTGGTACCACAGGATAACTTAGAGTTTCTTTCTTTCCATTGGTATCATATTAGGCACCAATATTCCCATTATGACGTCACTATGCTGACATAAGGAAAGTATGAAAATACTGGCTATAGGGTAGAAATTGGGATTTCGCAATCTTTACTGAAGTAAAAACATTATCATAGCACTAAAACGCTCTGATTTTCCATCAAGTAGGGCCAAAAACCCGTGGAAATCGGGTATTCTTAACAGTTTTGGTAAAAAAAATGAATTATTTCCCTCTTCTCCTTTGTGGTACATTGAAAATTGACAGTTTTGGCAGACATGCTAACTTTTATTCATTCCCTATTCCATCTACGGTGCGATAAGTATGAGATTTGATTTCTTGGCAATGAAGGTAGGCAGTACTTCAAATAAGTGTCCATGTGTGTACATGCTCAAATGTCACAAAGAGGTTATCCTTTCTTTACTCAATAGTCCTGCTTAAAATAGACGCATTATTTGTGCTATCTTTGAAGACAACACAAATCCCAGAAAACGTGTGAATCGGGAAGAAGCTGGTGGCGGAGACGATTTGCTCACAAAGCTGTATGAATTGATAAAACATTCATTTCATTAAAATTTGTAAAAAAAAATCCTATCTAAATAGAATTTACCAGAAAAGGTGCTTTTGGTTTATTAATGATATAGAAAGTACAAGAGAGTAGACTTTTTTCCAAGACCAGGTTGCATAATTCGACCTTCCCGTATCAATAAGGAATAAAATTAAAACAAAATAGGAAATTAATCCCGTCTTTCACTCTTCTTCAATTTTGTATCGTCTTTGAAACGCGCAACTTTCAGATCCATGCGACGCCTCCCCGTGTAAGGATGGAAGTATATGTGAGAGGTCATACAATACAACACGAGGTTTCGGTTGTCATTGTTATGAAGACGACAAGGAATTTCTTTGTCATATCTATGGTGAGCTGTAGCAATACAGAATATCTAGCAAAAAATAAATAAACAAAATAACACAATAGCAACAACCATTGTATGAGACTTAAAAACGATGCTATATAATTTCTTATCTGAATCAGACTGAATGTGATCAAGCAGACATGCAATAGAATAAAATATTAACATTTTACCAATTTATTCGTAAAATAGGAAGAACCATACAAAGCAGAGCTCGAAGTAGTTAGTAGCAGTAATGTATTAATGTAATGTATGTAGTAGCAGTAAGTAGTAGAAACACTAGTAGTAGCAGTAAGTAGTAGAAACACTAGTAGTAGCGGTAGCAGTAACATCATTAGTAGCATTAGTGGTAGCATTAGCAAAGAGAGAAGAGCGAAAACGGAAGTCAACAAATCATGATCACTCTTTTCTGGAAACAAAAAGGCTGTATTTCTAATTGCCCCATTCCCAGAGAGTATCCCAACAACAACAGAATATTTATTGTTTACTATTTAACCCTCTCCAGGATATTCAACATCGCCATCTTCGGAACTTGTAACCACAACCAAGAACACCCTTTTGTCGACAACAACAGCATATCCAGGAAAACATGTCAAGAGGGCAGTTCAATCTGGTAGATAACTAGAACAAAAGTGTGCAAGAATAATCAATAGGAATACCCGCGTTTATTAAGGTCCATTTAAAGGTGCATTTCGTGATTCCAGCGCCTTCTGTTTTCTTCATTGTTCACTAGATATCCTTGAGAAAAGCTTACTCACAAAGTTTGAGTTGATCCCGATCTTGCGGTTTTGTGTTATGAGCAACTGTTTGTTTCCCATGGTCCCATAGGCCACTGTGCTGTACTTTCTGTCCGTTTTCGGACAGAAAATACAAAATTGCGAATTTCTTACAGATACGACCGAATTTGCACGTAAGATTAGGTATACGTGGACTACTATGGCTAACGGTTCAGATGATATTAAAATCTCAACTTTTTTTAGGTAAGTCGGGGGGGCGAGGTTGTGGATCACGAAATGCCCCTTTAACGATTTCAAAAAGGATTTTTTTATTTACATGAATGATAGTCATCTAACACGTTCTACTTCTGAGTTTTAGTTGAATTAAATATGTCAATTTCCTGTAGTAATCTTTAAAGGCTGACTCAGAGATTTCGAAATACAATTTTTTTGTGTAATAATTGAAAATAATCAACTAGAACTAAATATAGTAACCTAAAATGCACAATTCCAAAGTTTGAGATGAATCGGATTTTTCGTTTTGATGCAGTAAACATTTATGTATAGTATTGCGTCCCATAGGATACTGTGTATAACAAATATTCCGGATCCGGAATTATATAACAAAATTGTGATTTTCTATATGAAGGACATCGATTTCAGCTTAGCTATTTTACACAGTGATTAGTATATGAACAAGCATTATGTATATGCAAAAAACACGATTTCTTTGAAAATTGAGTGCGCCCTCCTCGGGAAATCTCTGAGTCAGCCTTTAATGTAGAGTATATACGTCTTATAGGATACAACAACAAAATTAAATCAGCCAAATGAGCATGCTGGTATAAGTTATTTTATACAAAATCATAGAGACTATATAGTAACAGTTTTGGCGATTTTCTATGATCCATGTCCTTCATTTCCATACAACGTTTAATGGGCCTCGTACAACACCTCGTATTTAAATGAAGACATAACAAAAACAAAAGTAAATTACATCGAAACGAAAGAAAATTAAATTTTGAATCAACCAAAAGAGTTGAACAATTACGATTATCTTTGGTGTTTCAGATGTTTTAATAATTGCATCCGCAAGTGTGGGAACAACCGTTGTTTTCACTACAATAGCGATACTTGTCTGTATATATAAGGGCCTTCGGTAAGTTCACTATATTTTCATTATTAATACCTGTTTTGAATCACAAAAAAGTAATTACCGCCATTTTGGACGACCACAACTTAAAACTCGTCCATCAAATTTGAAATTGAAATAGCAAAAACTAAATAAATAAATAAATATATAAAAAGGGCAATTATGATATGCACATTGTTTCTGTATATTGATCCTATTTGTGTCAATAGTCTAAATTGTTACCAATGCTGCTGCTTGATTTAAAAAATATGTTGATTCTCAAATTGCACGGCAAGTTTACTCACGCCATTTCAACGTGACATGGCTGGTTATAGATGATGAGACACTCTTAAACTTTAACTGGTGCAGCGCAGGTTCAAAACCAGCATTTTGTTTTCCTTTAAAGGGTTGATAGAAACTATGTTTGGGCTATTTCCTCAAATGAGGTACCACAATGCATTAAAACATATTTATGCAAGCCACTGAACAGAGATTTACTTCATTAAAGTTTTGACTCAGCAATCCTTCCCGTTGTTGTATTACAGGCTGAAACGGCGGGTGAATGCGTCAAACGGTCAGCAAAACCTACCGCTATCTATTCCGATGGTTGAATTGGCTTACGTCAATGATTTTGTCACTTATATAGAAATAGATCCACACCCAATACCAAATAACTGTGAAGTAGAGGGTGTTCGCGAAAATGAGCTCTACCATACGATTGCTGAAAAGACCAATGATCATTCCTATACCTACGCATATTGTCATACGACCCAACCGTCCATTTGTAATGATTCATCATATCCTATAAATACGGATTTCGGATATAATGATGGAAGAAATTCAGAGGGATGGGAGGAAAATATCGTGTACAAAAGCGTGGACGATCAAAGTGGTACGATGGCAGCTTCTTCACGCAGCAATTCCGTGATTACGAAATTCGAAAATAATGCAACTGAGCATGAATGTCAGATGGGTATGATAAACACCATCTCTACCACAGACAAAGGCACAACCTATGCTTTCACGTACGCACAAGATCAAGAGCATTATACCTTACCTTGTAATAAATTACACAGTCAAACAGACGTTGAGCATACTGATGCAAGAAATTCGCAAGGATGGGTGGATAACATTGCATATGCAAGAGGAGTTGACTTCAACGCTAAAGCTGACGCTTCACTAAGTGAACGTGAAGGCTGGATTGCGAACACCATCTACTCTGGCAGCGACGATAGTTATGGAAAAGAAACCAGTTTAGTAGGAAAAGATATCAATAGTCATTTTTATCATACTTTGGAAGTAGACAGCGAGGTCAAAAATTTGCCAACCAGAGAAAGTTCGCTTTCTACCACTTCAAGTCTACTACCAAAATAATGATGACGCCCATATGTTTTGTGTATAAGGGGGGGGGGGGGTCCACGCAGACCCAACCTTTTGTTTTTCGCGCGCCATGTTTTAACGCTAAATTATTTTTTGCCCAAAATTTTAAGTAATTGCCTAAATATCAGTTGCGCATATTTTAGTGGGAAAAAATTCAAATCGGCCAAGGCGTTTTATGCTAATTAGCGTAAATAAGGATTTTGGTGGTGCTATTCAAAACTTGATTTGACACTTAAATCGTACTGGAGTAACTGTTTTCATTTTTATTGCAGTAATATATATGTATTTATTTTCTCCTATTATGAGCCAAATTTATAGAAAAAGTCCTTTGGGAAAGTGGTTTTCCATTTTTTCCGGTTTTGGGGCCGCCATTTTGAATCGTAACAAACGATTTTCATTGTTTCCCTGTTATGTGATCGTGTTGATGTACACCATCAATGACCAGAGTTTTGGTTTAAAAATCCAATGCCAAAGCGGTTTTCAAAGGGGGGGGGTCCACATGAGCCCCTATACACTAACGGGAGTGCGCAAGACCCATATACACTTTAGTGTTAACATGTTTAAATCTGTAATTTTTTAAAGTGTACATGTCTTTTAAAGCGGCACTGGCACATTTTCACAAAATATGAAATTTCTTCAATTTGCTCTCAAATGATAGTCTAGGCCATTGGAAGAACAGATATATTTTACACATAAAAATAACATACCCCAAAACAGATAGGGACATTGATATGAGGATAAAGACATCCAGGTAATTTGTAGGCCAACTTTTAAGTTTTCCATAACTTTAATCAACAAATGTGTATATTACATGAATATTTTTGACTCGTACTCACTGATATTAAAACCACAAAGGTTATAGACCGGTCAAACAGTGTGCATAGCGTGAGAAACATGCAAACGGAGTGCATGTTCTTGTGTTAAAAACCATTTTCGTCGTCTGCTGAATATAGCGTCGCCGGCGACGTTAAATTATAAAATCGTTGTGTTTACCCATAAGGAAGCTGATTTGGCCTTAATCATTTCGGGTGAGGGCTTTTGTATATAAAAGCTTTTCAACCATGCAAAAATATCGATTTTGAAAAATCTTGAGGGCGCACTATTTTTCAAATGTGCCAGTGTCTCTTTAAGTTTTATTTATTGTTAATATTTACACTTATAATATACATATCGAATGCAGAAAAAACGCTTAATGATGGCCTATGCTGATTAAAAGTGACCATTCCCTAAAGCAAGGCATAGAAAAGTTTAATTTGACACTCAGGTGAAAAAACATATTTGTACCTATATTGTGTACAAGTACTTAAGGCGCATGAAAGTCGATTATGAGTTTATCGTTACCCGATTTCCAGAAAGAAGCGCCCCCAAATTTTTTTTCGAACCCGTATTTTTTCATATTTGTAATGCTTACCAATGTATTAGATCACACCTGAAGCGAATAAGCCGAATACGCCTTCTTTATGTAATAAGATGATGATTTAGTAATTTCTGTCGTGCACGACAGAAATTCAAAGCAAGGTTTTCTATGGGGACGAGTACGATAGCAGGCAAGTTCAAAACAAGGTCTGCGGTTTTCTTTTGTACTTGTTTGTTCAATAAACCTTCCAAACGTTCTAAGTAGGTGGTCTACAACCAATTTATTGCAATTTGAGAGAAATTCGTATCCTATCTCCTCCTCTCACTTTAAGTACCAACATTCCCATTATGACGTCATAAGTTGAGGAAAGTATAAAAATAAAACTACCAATTAAATGGTTATTCCTCAATCTACAATTAAAGGGCTATTCCTTAATTTATCCATTAAAGGCTCATTCCTGAATTTACCCATTAAAGGGCCATTCCTTCAGTTACCCATTAAAAGAGCATTCCTTCATTTACGTTTTAAATGAACCATTCCAACATTTACAAAATAAAGGGCTATTCCTGCATCAACCAATTAAAGGGCCATTCCTGCATTAACCAATTAAAGGGCTATTCCTGCATCAACCAATTAAAGGGCCATTCCTGCATTAACCAATTAAAGGGTCATTCCTTCATTTACCAATTAAAGGGCCATTCCTCCATTTACCAATTAAAGGGTTATTCCTCCATTTACCCATTAAAGGGCCATTCCTTCAGTTACCAATTAAAAGAGCATTCCTTCATTTACGTTTTAAATGAACTTCATTTATTTACCAATTAAAGGACCATTCCAACATTTACAAATTAAAGGGCTATTCCTGCATCAACCAATTAAAGGGCCATTCCTGCATTAACCAATTAAAGGGTCATTCCTTCATTTACCAATTAAAGGACCATTCCTCCATTTACCAATTAAGGGTTATTCCTCCATTTACCAATTAAAGGGCCATTTTTTCATTTACCAATTTAGAGACCATTCCTCCATTTACCAATTAAAGGACCATTCCATCATTTAGCAATTAATGAGCCATTCTATCATTTACCTTGTAAAGGGCAATTCCATTATTTACAAATTAAAGGACCATTCCTCCATTAACCAATTTAAAGGTCATTCCTCCATTTACCAATTAGATGGCAATTCTATAATTTACAAATTAAAGGACCATTCCTTCATTTACCAAATAAAGGGTCATTTCTTCATTTACCTTTTACCAATTAAAGGATCATCGCTTAATTTAAAAATTAAAAGACCATTCATTTATCTTTTAAATCCGTTTACCAATTAGTCATTCCTTCATTTATTTACTAATTACATGGTTTTCCTGCATTAACCAATTAATAGGCCATTCCATCATGTACAAATTAAAGGGCTATTCAATCATTTACCAAATAAAGGGTCATTCTTTCATTTACTAATTAATAATTAAAGGACCATTCCTCGATTTACCAATTAAAGGGTCATTACCCCATTTACAAATTAAAGGGCCATTCCTCCATTTATCAATTAAAGGGCCATTCCTCAATTAACCAATTAAATGCCATTCCTCCATTTACCAAATAAATGGTTATTCCTTAATTTACCCAAAATGGGCTATTCCTTAATTTACCCATTAAAAGGCCATTCCTTAATTTACCCATTAAAGGGTCATTCCTCCATTTACCAATTAAAGGGCAATTCCGTCATTTACAAAGGGCTATTTCTGCATTAACCATTTTTTTACAAATTAAAGAGCTATCCATTCACTTACCAATTAACACTTAAGTGACCAAGGGGTTTTCACTCCCGTTGGTGCCCAAGGGGGGGTATGGGACCCCCCTAAGGAACCACTTTCCCGAGGGCATTTTTGCACGAAATTTATACCACATGTGAAGGGTCATAAGACAACCCCAAATCAGCAATAAAAAATGAGATTTGTTATTTTGGGTGCAAATTAGGGGCAAAACATTGTTTTCAAAACACGCGAAAATTGGGCAAAAAGACGGAAAATTCAAATGAGCCTTGCGCTTACATCAAAAATTTTGAAAACTTATTTTATGTTGATATCTATTCTAGAAGACCCAAATTACTTATATTTAACACAAAACCAGCAGTTTTAACACTTTACCTGGACCCGTGCTATGTCAAATCATGGGCCTCACACACCAGGGAGTTTAGGGATAAAGATAAGTAATCACTGGACCTCCCGTCGGGAAGCAAGGGTGGGCACATGGCTGATATCGGGTGGTTTGACAATTTCATTGATATCGCATCGGGCGAGACACTATGGCTAGAAAATCTAGGGCAATCTGCGGTCAAAATGCTTATGTCTCGCTATTTAGAGAAGTGCCGGTGACTGCCCTAAAAACAATGGAACCGCTGAAGCGAGTCCGGGTCCATAGGACCCACTTTCCAGGGAAAATCAGGGTGAAGCCTGTATTTTTTACGGGGTGTTGCACAAAAAAAAATACACGTCATTTTCCCATAGAGTTTGTACAGTAACGGTGTTGCAAAGCGTACATGACTGGAAAATTGTGTGTTTTCAGCACAGAAAGGGTTATTATTTTTTAATGTTACTAATAATTGTTACTTACATGTATGTGTGAACGATATCAGCAAAAAAAAAATTTGTTTTTGGTTCTCGGTTTCTTATTCTTATTTTTTAAAATATTCTCCAAATGACTTCCGGTAGTGCCCAAGGGGGGGGGTTTTTTTTTTTTTTTTTTTTTTTTGGTTCCATGGGACCCCACTAATTAACTCATTAACGGCTTGGCCGATTTTAATATTTTGGGGTATGAAAAGAAGCGCATTAAAAGTCAGACAATGACAAAAAAAATTCGGCGCAAAAATCCCCATGCGTTTTGAAAGCGGCCAGGCGCGAAAAAAAATTTTGGGGTTCGTTGGACCCCCCCCCCCCACTTGCGGCACTTAAGTGTTAAAACATCAGTCAGTCATTTACAATAAAGGCCCATTACATCATATCAAATTGAAGGGCTATTCTCGGCATTATTAACCAATAAAGGGCTATTCCATCATTTACAAATAACATGGATATCATTCAGGTATCAATTAAAGGGTCTTTCCTTCATTTACCAACTAAAGTAACATTCCCTTAAGTTACTTAAGGGTTAGTATATCATGTACCATTTAGTCTTCCCTTTAGTAAACAATTATAGTGCTATCCGTCATTTAACAAATTCATTCGTCAATTCATTCGGCTATTCATTTCGTCATAATCCTTGATTACTGAGATTTTTGTTACAAAACTCTCGAAGGGGGTGGGGGGGGAGGGGGTTGTCCCTGCATTGCGGTAATGAAACATCTAGTCCTATAAATTTGGGACCACAGCCTTATGTTTTTTTGGTGACAAATACATTCTCCATTATTCACATGGTCTACTATGAAAATTGAAGATTTTGCTGACATGCGAGTCATTCTGGAGTGAATTCTAATATGTGGTACTCATTTTGGTTATCAATGGAAAAGAGAAGGACCATATCTATCTATGGGTACCAAAATCAAGTGTCTTGTGATATTCCTGTCCTGTGTCATAGGCATGTTGGGGAAGAGATAAAGAAAAATAAAGGGCCGGGCGGTTATGCGGGGCTGGCCGGGTCTGTGGGGGGGTTGACACCCCCAATCCATTCACTTGTGGATCCCCGTAGTCCCTATACCCGGATGATCTTTGTTTTGTAATTTGACAATTGCATTAAATAATTTTGACACCAAAAAGGGGGTTGGTTTGGGTTGGGGTTTTAGCAAGGCGCGGAAGAAGAAAACATTCCTTCATTAATTAAAGGGCCTTTCCATCATTTCAAATTAAAAAGGTCCAGTTCATCATTAGCCCTTTACCAATTAATATAATAAACCAACATTTATTTAGCGCTATTGCATCGCAATGCCTTATTGCGCTCGCTTTACAAGCCGCTAAAACATAATGTAAGATAAAAACACAATTATTATGAAACAACAATGTTCTTAGTTAAAAAGACAAAAATACAATGATATCCTGCACGAAAGGATACAAGCATTGACAAATAAAAAGTTAAAAATAGTTCAATAAATACAAATCTGTGGAAAAACCAAACCATTCAGAAACCATTCCTTAATTTTTACAAGGGCCATACATTTGTCTTTTTAAAATGGCCCATTCTATCATTTTACCAATCTGCAATTAGTCATTTCATAATTAATGGGCCAATTACATAGTAAGGCGCCATGCAAATGCATTGCGGTCCAAACAAATGTGATACTAACGTCTGGCGGAATTGTGTTGTTTGCTGTACGGGCATGGTCTTGTGGTTGTTGAGAAGGGTTTAGCTGACTGATAAGGGTGGCACACGAGCAATCAAATAGTAGATACCAAAAGAGGTTCTATCTAGATAGAGAGGAAACCAAAGAGGTTCTATATTAGATAGAGAGGCAAAACGTTACGTACTCTTTAGAAATTCACCGTCTCGCAGGTTTTGCCGACAACAAAGTAAAAACTTAGAGTGCCAACAATAGAAAGCAATGGCTGCCTCCGCTTTTCCACATACTGTGGGTGCCTCTGTATATACACTAATCGGTGTGGATAACAAATTAATGTATGTGTTAGAGGTGCCAGGTTGTAATAATAGTGTACCTGGATCATTGTGCTTAAGATACTCTTTTTCTCATAAGCAATGCGCGCTTAGGTGAAAAGATGTATTCATTGAGGCGGTTTATTTAATCAAGACGACTGGACGTACGGGTTTCATTCATTCGTTGTGTGGCCATGGGTAGGACCAAAAATTTAACCACCCCCCCAAAGCACCCAACATCCAACAACGATATTTTGGAGTGGAATTGTTTGCTATCGAATTGACATTATGCGGTGTATACAAGCACCCAAACTAATAATTATTCCGTGCATACATTCAACATGTCAAGCGCCAGCCCGGACGACTGGTTGAATGGGTTTCACCCCTTGGGCAAAACGTGAAGTAATCTTTGAAAATTCACCGTCTCGCATGTTTTGCCGACCACAATAGAAAAACATAGAGTACAACAATAGAACGCACTGGCTGCCTCCGCTTCTTCCACATACTGTGGGTGACGCTTTGTATATACACTAATCGGTAGGCTACAAATAATGTATGTGTTAGAGGTGGCCAGTGTATTGTAATAATAGTGTACTGGATCATTGTGCTCAGATACTCTTTTTCTCATAATGCAATGCGGCTTGGTGAAAAGATGTATTCATTGAGGCGGGCTTATTTAAAAATAAAGAGACTGACGTGTCATTTCATTCGTTGTGTGGCCATGGGGATAGGACAAAAATTTAACCACCCATAGCACCCAACATCCAACAACTGATTGTATTTTGGCGGATGGTTTGTATCGATATGACATTATGTGTGTATTACAAGACCCCCAAAACTAATATTATTCCGTGCAATATTCAAAATGTCAGCGCCCAAGCAACGGAAGACTGGTTTTGAATGGGTTTTTCACCCCCTTGGGCAACAAAACGTTACGTAATCTTTAGAAATACACTGTCTCGCATGTTTTGCCGACCACAAAGAAAACTCCTAGCGTACAACAATAGAAAGCAATGGCTGCCTCGCTTCTTCCACATAATGTGGGTGCCGCTTTTTTCCATCTACATTCATCGGTAAGTGATACCAATTAATGAGGTTAGAGGTGGCAAGGTGTAATATAGTGTACCTGGATCATTGTGCTCAGATACTCTTTTTCTCATAATGCAATGCGCGCTTAGGTGAAATGATGTATTCATTGAGGTGTTTATTTAAAGTCAAGACGACTGAGGTGCATTTCCTTCTTGTGTGGCCATGGGTAGGACAAAAATTTAAACACCAATGCACCAACATCCAACAAATGATTTTTTGGCGGATTGTTTGTATCCGAATTGACATTATTGTGTGTATACAAGCACCCAAAACTGATAATTATCAGTTTTTGTTTGGCAATATTCAAAATGTCAGGCCCCGCACGGAACACGAATGGTTTTGAATGCCGTTTCACCACCCTTGGTAGATACATCCCTATACGATGACCACATAATACTTTGATTGACACAGTATGCTTACACACATGGACCGGTGGAGAGAAGGAGAAAGCTCTTCCCAAATCCCCTTGACCGATGATCATCGCCGCGTCTGTAACAGGTCGTAAACCTATTATATGGTACAATACAACACGGAGACAATATTAATGCTGAATGCACGTGCATCAACATTGCATCGTGTACATAGGTTCAAGTCAGATATTGTAAGGAATGTGCATTTCTTTATAAAAAGCCGAAAATGGCATTAATGTTTACAATTAAATACGCATTATTGATTATTTTTAGACATTGGAACCCAACGTCAACTCAATCATCTTCAAGGTTTAAAACAAAGGGTCATTTGGGGTCATTTGACGAATCATTGAGGTCATTTATTAAAAGTAGGAGATAGAATGTTCCTCAAATGAGATGAGTTACATTGATTCGTAGTTTTTACTCGTACTTTTCAGCTTTTTAAAAAACTTTGAATGTTTGGAACGCCCGTATTCTGAAAGTATGAGATTGGAGACGGCAAATTAACTTTGAATTGGGAAGAAAAATCCGTATCTAAACAATGACACCAAACGTGACAGTGCCCGGAAGTTGCTCGTTTTTTTTCATTGTCCCGGACGTTGGCCATATTTTAGTGAAAATTGAGACCTAGGGCGATTTGTTAATTTAAAATGGAGTCCCATTGTCATATTTTACCACAGCATTGTAATGTACACGATGCAATGTGATGCACATGCATTCAGCATAACATTGATTTCGTAGTACGTTGTTATTTGCAATATGTAATCAAAATCTATTTTATAGTATATGTTTTTAGGAAATATACAGATGAAAATTGCTGTTATCAATGGAGCATATCAACGAGTAGGCCTAGGGCTTAGGCCTTGCCTATATCCATTTATTTTTGCCATTTTGGTTTCAACACATTTGGGTGGGAAGGGGTGGACCATTTCAAGAGGCGATGACGCGAGGAAAGAAGGGGACTTCGCCATTTCCTACTTGAGCAATTCTTTTTTTTTGGCGGGGCGAGAGCAAAGACCAATAAAAGTCAACCGCACTCATTTAAGACGGTTCTCTGAACAGTGGTAGTACCAGAAATGTTTTTTTTTGGGGGGGAGGGGGGTATCGAGCAATAATGGCACATTTTTTGAAGAGCGCCCCCAATTTTCAAAATTTGATATTTTGGCAGAGTTACGTTGGTAATTGTCTAGGGAACTATACCTGCGAACGAGCATGCTAAAAATGTGTATTTATCATAAAATAAGCGATTTTAGAATTGGGATCCCAGATTGGACTTAACGGCAGAGCTAGAAATGCTACGTTTATGTCCGTCCATGATGAAATAGTGCCACCTTGAGAAATAACCTCTAATTTGACTTGCCTGAACCAATAAAACAAATAATGGATGAGCGTAGACACGAACATGGCGCTGTTTCCCGGTGTAGAAGTAACCATTGTCCGGCGTACTCATAGTCCGGGAACAATGGTGAACAATAGGGCAATCGATTCAGTTAACTCTTTACGCAACATTAGTTTCACGCTTATTCCGTTATCGTCTATGGAGGCTAGGAGCCCCGAATTATGGCTCGCACCGGACTATATCTGCTTTCACACCGGCTATTTCACATTGGAAGGCTGTTTCCAGCAGTCGTTGAATTATTATCGGAGATGTCCGATAATAATTCTTCTAATTACAAAATTCCTTCGTTTGTGACACATAGACATTTTCGAGCTTAACCCTCGGGGGGGAGGCACTCAACCCTTTTTTTGTTTCAGGTAGGGAGTGCGGCCCCGAGTTTCCGAACTTGTCTCCGAAAGTAGGGGCTTGGAACTGATTTTTGAGAATTTGGCAGCTTGGGAGCTGGAAATTCAGCTGTTCGATTCCAAATTTCTGAAAAGGGCTTAAAACTGATTTGCTTCAACTGGTGTCTTGGGAACGCTGGGCGAGACGCGAAAGGGGGTCTTAAGGCCGCACCATACACGGTACCTCTTTCCTTCCATGTCAGTGCCACCCCCCCCCCCCGGTGCTTAACCATTCAGCGGTATACTTTACTAGCCAGTTCCAATGGCAACATGTAAAAAAATCTACCATGCTTTAAAAAATGGGCGGTCTTTCAAAAAAACTTTGCTATTATTGCTTTATAGAGCTTCTCCGTCTCTCCCTACCTCTACCTCCCTCTACCTCATGGCCCATTGTACCAATTGAGTGCTTCTTTCTCGCTCATAAATCCAAGATTTCCTTAAATGCATACGTTTTGTGGTGTGTTCTGTCCTATTTTGACCTGCTACTCCCTAACCCCTTCATACCCCAACTTATGTATTCATTCTCTTCATTTCTTCCCCCACACAGCACTATGATTTTCCTTTAAATGTTTACCGTCACAGTGTAAAGTATAAAATATATAAATCCGATTGTTCCTAATTTTTGTGGCCTTTTGGTGGATTCAAATGGTGTAGAACTTGTAAGCATTTTTCAAACACATTGCAACACCGAATTGTATCCCCAGTGAGGCTATGGTCCCTGTCAATCTCTCAATGCATTTTCAGGTTTATGTTAATGTATACTTAAGAGTTTAAGAGGACATTTCCAGCAAATTATGCCCCTCCCATTTTTTTAAAAACAATTTTTAACCAATAATTAAAATCAAACCTGGAGGAAAAGCCGTAAAGCCATCGTCATGTTAATATAAATATGCTTTTTGTATTTTTCTGTGTGCATGAAATATCCGGTATTCTTGGTGATGGGGGGGGTCCGATCAGCGACCCAGCAGGTCCAAGTCAAAAACTACTTTTTGTGTTCTTTTCCTTTGTTCCAATACACCTACGAAATGTCCTCGGTCGGTATTCTACAAACCAAGTCAAATTTAATACAAATTTGTATCCTCAAACATCTCCTCCTCGAGTCCTCTTTAAATGAAGAAGACCCCTTTTGATTCGTCGAAATGTCACAAATAGATCCATGAAAAGTTTAATGTGTTATAGTTAATGCACCTTATTCTGCAGTTT
The DNA here is from genome assembly GCA_023653785.1 of Ophioderma brevispina. Taxonomy (NCBI): domain Eukaryota; kingdom Metazoa; phylum Echinodermata; class Ophiuroidea; order Amphilepidida; family Ophiodermatidae; genus Ophioderma; species Ophioderma brevispina. The sequence continues at coordinate 49,685 of JAMKCH010047702.1, forward strand.
TAATGTATTTTGCCCTTATTTGACACTATTTTGAACTCTGGTGACATTGAACTGACCTGTGCAGGTGGTTCCATTCCAATTGTTTTCAAATTAAACAAATTCTCTACCTCTCTGCCAAATTTGATGCTTTTATACCAAAAGGCCAAGTTTTAACCATTATCTGCTTACTAACATTACATGCTGTTGTAAAATTACCACATTGGGACAAAATTGAGAAAACGGGCAACTTCTGGGCACTGTCAAGTTTGGTGTCATTGTTAAGATAAGGCAATTTTTCTTTTTTCTTCCAATTCAAGTTAGATTCGTCCTCCAATATCATACTTTAGATACGCGTTTACAAAACATCCAAGTTTTCAAAAACTAAATCAATGTAACCATCTTAGGACATGCTATCTCCGATTTTTTTTGACTGAAAAACTCAGAATTTCGGCTGTAAATCGACTCACTCTTTGTTTTCGTTCTCCACAAACCACTGCGCATCGGGGATATACCTTCTCTTTCTACTTTCTGCGCACAGGTCATATCTTGGTTCAACTGAGCTGCCCCCGCTTCTGTCCGGCGTGATCATGGAACAGAAAGAGAGTACTTCCCTGCCGAGACTTGGCTTTGTTGGTCTATGTTTACAATGGTTTGCGACTGATATAATTGGGATAATCTGCGTTGCGTATGCAATTAGTGAAGAGCTTTCTCCGTCTCTCCTACCGCCCTGCACAGACCTATCCCTATTAGCGCAAAGGGCTTCGACTCGCGGCTCCGGCAGCCCTGGTTGAGGCATCTTTGACAAAGACTACTTCGCTACATGAAAGTCCATAATTAGCCCCGGAGCTAGCAGACATTTGTAACACGCTGTTTTTAGCCTATAACTCTTGAACTTTACATTGCAGAGAGTACAAACTATACCTTTCCTGAATCCTTGTGGTTAGACAAATAACATGGTATACTTTTCAACATGATTGGATCAATTTAAAAATTTGACCCCTGTACAAAAGTTGTCTTGGCCCCCTCTCCTTAAGGCACCATTTGCTGCACTTAAGAATCACGTTTTAGGGGTCCCTGTCAGTCTGTCAACATATTAATCACTCAAACCTTTTGTACTTGAGATGTGTTACAAATGTTTGCTAGCTCCCGGGTTAAATGGCATGCATGTAATTTGTGAATTGTAAGTCCGTAAAACATGCGAGTTAGGTATGCACATGAGCTAATTAAATATGTGTAATTGCTGTATTACTAACATGGTACATGCAAAATTCCTTCACTACACGTAAAACCATCATATGCATCTTTTGGGGGAATCGTAATTAGGGTCAATGGCATGTGGACCAATTAAAGGGGCATTCTTTTAGTGCAAGAAAGTTGTTTCTTGGTCGCCTAAAAATTGCAACAGAAACAATCTTTGTGTTATCATACTTCTAAATTGTCACAGAATAATGTGTCAAGAGTTTAGAAAAATCATCAATGGGGAAAATGTAAAGAATAAAGGGGATGTTCTGTACAGGGGTCGAGAGTAAAACAGTTCTATTATTGCTTTGAAACCTACACCAACTTGATCATCTGATCATGAGGATTAAGAACGTATAGTTTGCCATATCTACGGTCATTAGATTCATAACGGTTCAAGGTCATCCTGGGGTAATTCTTTCACAGTGCTCCGATTTCGACGAAACTAGTCTCAAAATGTTTGTCTGGTGATATCCTCACACATACACATTTGCTCTACATTTGACATTTCAATATGTAAATTAGATGGTTAGTGTTAATGACCCATAGGATATGCAGAACATTGTTACATTTTGACCTCTAATTACGTGACCAAATGGTGAAATGAGTGCAAGTATTATATTTCCTGGGACTATATGAAGAATATCCATTTGAAAAGAATCGGAGCATTCTGAAAATGTTACCCCAGGATGACCTTGAACCTTCATTCCCCTATAACTATTAAACTATATAACCCACAGAAAGTGCAATCTATGCTTTTTTTTAATCCGTAGGCTATGGCCAAAATGTTGGTATAGATTTCAGTACAATTATACTTATTTTATATTTTCCCCTGTATAAAACTTTGCCTCCCTGCAAATGCATGTTCCCCGCTACTTATACTTCTAGATTTTTGATGTTATTCCCTCATCATTTCTAAGTAAACAACCCCAAAATTGTTTCTGTTCTTATTCTATTTAAATTTCTTGCACGTTTTCAAATGTCTGTGTACGCGCGCGCGTGCGTGCGTGCGTGTGTGTGTGCCGGACCGGATCGTACTCATAGCCGGGAACAATGGTGAACATAGGGCAATCGATTCAGTTAATCTGTAAGAAACATTATAGTTTCACGCTTATTCCGTTATCGTTCTATGGCGGCTAGGGCCCCGAATTATGGCTTCCCACGGGACTTAATTGCTTTCACACCGGCTATTTCACATTGGAAGGCGGTTTCCAGCAGTCGTTGAATTTATTATCGGAAGATGTCCGATAATAATTCTTATAATTACAAAATTCTTACTTTTTGTGAACCACTAGGCATTTTCGAGCTTAACCCTCGGGTGGGGGTTAGGGCGGGGGGGGGGCACTCAAACCTGTTTTTTCAGGTAGGGATTGCGGCCCCGATTTCCCGAACTTGTCTCCGAAAGTAGGGGCTTGGGAAACTGAAATTTTGAGAAATTTGCAGGAATTGGGAGCTGAAATTCCGCTTCGAGGCCAAAATTTCTGAAAAAGGACCTTAAGAACTGAATAGCTTCAAATGGGGTTTGGGAACTGCTTGGAGAGAACGCGGCAAAGGGGGTCTAAGGGCCGCACATACACGTAACTCTTTCCAATGTCAGTGCCCACCCCCCCCCCCCTCGGTGCTTAACCATTTCAGCGGGTATAGCTTACTATCCAGTTACCAATGCAACTCTGTAAAAATCTAAAAATGCCTTTAAAAAATGGGGGCGGTCTTCAAAAAAAAATGTTGGGCTATTATGCGTTAATAGAGCTTTATCCTTCTCTCCTACATCTCTGGCCCATGTACTCAATTGAGTGCTTCTGATCTAAAAATCCAAGATTCCCGTAAAATGCATAAAACGCGGTGGTGGTTCTGGGCCTTTTTGACCTGCTACCCCTTCATGACACAAAACTAGGTCGGAGTTCATTCACCAGACACAGAACTATGATTTTCCCTTTAAAATGTTGACGTCACAGGGTAAAGTATAAAATAGATAAACCGATTGTTCTATTTTGTGGGCTTTTGGTGATTCACAGGTGATATTGGACTTGTAGCATTTTTAAAACAAATTCACCGAATGTATCCCCCAGTGAGAATGTCCCGTCTATCTCTTCAATGAAAGTTCATGGTCTGTTTAATGTATTAAGCTTAAAGAGTTAAGAGGACCTTTCCAGCAAAATAGCCCCTCCCAGTTTTTAAAACAATTTACCAATGAATTAAATCAACACTGAGGAGGGGGAATAAGCCGAAAAGCCATCTTCATGTATAATAAATTATGCTTTTGTATTTTCTGTCGTGCATGACAGATATCGAGTATGCTGGTTATGGGCGATCAGGGACCAGCAGGCAAAGTTCAAAACTTACTTGTGTGTTTTCCTTCTTTGTTCAATAAACATACGAAATGCCCTCGGTTGGTATGCTTACAACACAAAGTGACAAATTTAACAATGTGTATACTCAGAAAATTTCTTCGTGTCCCTTTAAATGAAGAAGACCCTCTTTGATAAGTCGAAATGTCACAAATAGATCTAAGAAAATGTGTATGAGGTGTTAAGTTATGACCCTGTTTATGCAACCTATTCTGCCATTTGTTTTAATGTATTGACCTCATTTTGAACCTCTTTTGTGAACTCTTAGGTGCATTGACTGACCTGGTCAGAGTGTTCTTGGTTCCATTATTCCAATGTTTTCAAATTTAATTCTCTACCTTCTCTGCCAAATTTGATGTTTTATAAACAAAATGCCCAAGTGTTTACCATTATCTGCGTAACTAACATTTACAATGCGCTGGTAAATATACCAACTTTGGACAAAAGTGAGGGAAAGAAAACGGGCAACTTCGTGCACTGTAAAGTTTGGTTGCTTGTCATGGTTTAGATAAGGATTTTCTTCCCAATTCAAGTTTTAGATTTCGTCTCCAAAATATCATACTTTAAAAAAAGTCTAAAAACATCACAAGTTCTTCAAAAACTAGAATCAATGTAATCTTAGGGAACATGCTATCTCCGATTTTGTTTGGACTGAAATACTCAAATTCGGCTTGTAACTTTTCGTAATCGATCAATCTATTTGTTTTCGTCATCCAAACAAAACACTGCGCATCGGGGATATACTTTCTGCGCACAGGTCATTACTTGTTCAATGAGCGTTTGCCCCCGCTTCTGGATCGGAGATGCGACGATGATCATGAGAACATGAAAGAAGAGAGTACTCCATGCCGCACCGAGAAGTTGGCATTTTGTTGCTTTTTGGTTTGGTCTATGCTTATTTTACAATGAAGTGCAAAGTGATCTTATAATTGGGATAATCTGCGTTGCGTATGCAATTAGGGAAGAGCTTCTCCTTCTCCGACCTCCATGCACAGAACTATCCCTATTAGCGCAAAGGGATTCGACTCGCGCTCCGAGCCAATCCTGGTTGAGGCATCTTGGAACAAAACTCCTTCGCTAAATGAAAGTCCATAATTAGCCCCGGAGCTAGTAGACATTGGTAACAACGCTGTTTTTAGCCTATAACTCTGAACTTTACATGCAGAGAGTACAAAAAACTAACCCTTTCCCTGAATCCTTGTGGTTAGACAAATAACAGGTATACTTTTACCATGATTGGAGCAATTGAAAAATTTACCCCTGTACAAAAGTTGTCTTGCCCCCTCTACCGTAAGGCACCATTGCGTGCACTTAAGAATCACGTTTTAGGGGGTCCTGTCAGTCTGTAACAATTAATCACTCAAACCTTTGACTTGAGATGTGGTAAAATGTGTGCTTGCTCCCGGGTTATTTTAATGGCATGATGTGTGTTAATTGTGTGAAATTATTGTAAGTCCTGTTAAAACATGCGGGTGAGGTGAGTTAGGTATTTGGCACATGAGCTAATTAAATATGTAATTGCTGTCGTAATTTAACATGGGTGACATGCAAAAATTCCTTCACTACACGTAAAACCATCATATGCATCTTTTGGGGGGAATCGTTAATTAGGGTTCAATGGCCATGTGACCAATAAAAGGGGCATTCTTTTAGTTCAAGGAAATGTGTTCTTGGTCGCCTAAAACTTGCAACAGAACAATCTTTGTGTTATAATACTTAAATTGCTCACGGAATAATGTGTCAAGAGTTTAGAAAAAATCATCAATGGGGGAAAATGGTAAAGAATAATATATAAAAGGGATGTTCTTACAGGCGGTTCTCCGAGAGTAAGGTAAAACAGTTCCTATTATGCTTTGAAACCTACACCCACTTATTCATATGTGATTCATGATGGTAAAAAACGTGATTTTGCCATATCTAAGGTCATTTGTTTCAGGATATAGGCTCATACCTGTACAAGGTCATCCTGGGGTTAATTCTTTTGCACAGTCCCCACCCTGTTCTTATTGCTCCGATTTTCGACGACGACGACGAACTAGTCTCAAAATGTTTGTCCTGGGTGAATCCTCACACATTACAATTTGCTTACCATTTGACATTTATACATATGTCAAATTAGATGGTTAGTGGTTTGTTTATGACCCATAGGATATGCAGAACATTGTTTACATTTGACCTCTAATTACGTGACCAAAAATGGTGAAAGGGAGTGCAAGTATTATATTTCCTGGGACTATATGAAGAATATCCATTTGAAAAGAATCGGGAGCATTGGAAAATGTACCCATTGGATGACCGTGTGTGAACCTTCATTTCCCCGATAATATTAACTATATAACCAACAGAAAGTGCAAATCTATGCTTTTTTTTAATCGTAGGCTATGGCCAAAATGTTGTATAGATTTCATACATTATACTTATTGATTATTTTCCCTGTATAACAAACTTTGCCCCCTGCAAATGCATGTTCCCCGCGACTATATGCTCTGATGTTTGATGGTCATATCCCTCATCATTTTAAGAAACCAACCCCAAAATTGTTTCTTGTTCTTATTCTATTTTTTAAATTTTTGCACGTTTTCAAATGTTGTGTACGCGCGCGGCGTGTTGCGTGGGCGTTGGAGATGGGTGTGGTGTGGGTTGTGTCGGTGGGTGTGTGTGCGTTGTGCTTGTGCGGGTTTTTGGGTTTGTTAACACCGCCCAAACCGCGGACACACACATAAGGAAGCACCTTGAAAAGAGGACAACACAGGAAAAAACGGGGGACCGTCCGAGGTTAGAATCGTTTGTGATTTTTCTTTTCGGTTCGGTAATGATTAATGCCACTGTTCAATATTCTTCACCTTCTTTGATTGTCCGCGATTGGACGGTTATACATTCCGGTTGGGTACAAGTTGGAATGATAGTGTGCATGGTTGATTTGTCGCTCTGAATTATTAATTTCTAAATAGCGACCGCTACGACCAAACTAGACCAAACTACTGAATGTCCCCAGGTGGATAGGAGAATATTGAAACTAAAATCAGCTTTTAGGACATAGGGTAATACATTTTTATTATTATTTATGGAAATATTTTTTTTTTAATTTTTTAGGTTTTTTCTTTTTTTAAAAAAAGATTATATTTTTGAAATTCTTTTTATGTTAGTCAAAGATTGCACCTTTTATTAAGGTATAAAATAAAAGTAAGATTTGAAGGTGGTATAAAAAGTATTGTGCGCTGGTGTTGGTGGTGGGCGCGGGGTTGGTGGGGAGTGTGTGGGTGTCGATGGTGTGCGGGCTGCGTGCGTGCGCTCGTGTGTATCCCAACGTTATCTTTGGAACTAAGAAGATGTTGGTGTCCATTTTTGCAACATAGAGTTTCTCGAGTAAGGCAGTGGCTGGGATCAGAAGTGGGTCAGGTGTCAGGGGCAACGTCAAATCAAATGCCCGCGGTCAAAATATGTTTTTTAAATTCCAGAAACCTTGTCAATTGTGTAGGATGATGAAACTTGGAGGTGGTTGTCGTCAACATTCAGTGCTGTGAAAATTTTGAAGGCGCGTTTTTCAAATGGTGGTATGGTCAATGTATACTTGGTGGGTTTGTGTCAGTTCACGGTCCATCCAACGGTTCAACTCACTACAACTTGCTGAATGGTTCATTAAACACCTGAGGGTAGTCACAATTTGATACCAAACATTTTAACCACAATGCTATATGACTGTTGTATAGGTTTCTTGTCTATAGATTAATGCGCGAAAGGCAGTCGAGATTGTAGTTCGTAGCACCAGCTTTGTTTACTTGAGAAGCTCATTGACTTGGACTGTGTTAAAAACAAACACAACCTGGCTCTACCATAAAAAAGAACAATAAAATGGTGACAAGATTCACGTTATCGTCTTTAAATAATTACGAATACATGCTCCTGAGCAGGAAACCGAAGTCCATCAGTCCGCCAGGGTAGATTCAAATACGACACCGCGCTGGCAATTTTGGAACCAGCAAAATATTGTTTTAAAGGCCCCAACGTTTTTCGATAAATTCATGTTGTCCAAAGACTCTTCTCGAAATTAAGAAAAAAAAAAAAATACCATTGGTTAAAACTGTATCACATCTGGACAATAGGGCGTCAGTGGTTAGTGAGAAACACAAATAAGGCGGCTTCGAAACAAATGATTGGGGAAGAAAAACCCCCCCGACGATGGGTAATATTTTCTTTAGTTATAAAGGTATGTGTATGTCATATTCGTATGAAATTGAAATATTGTTTTTTTATTTAATTTTCACTATCGTATTTTTATGTAGAAAAGCAGTGCTTTAAAAATAAATTGTAAGAGGGACTGTCCTACTTCGAAGATATTTGTTATTGCGTCTATTTTATAAAAGGTAACATAAATTCTTCAAAAGAATATTAAGGTCACACAAATTTAGAGGAAACAGAAAACAAAAGATAAGGCGTTAGTTCAAGTTCGTGGAGTTTGTAGGTCTTTTTCCGAATAATAACTTTATTGTGTCTCAATGCCTGGCATCGGATTTTCTTCGTAGTAGTTCTTAACAATTGTCATATGTCTAACGTACTTTTTGTAAGTAATCGGAAATGTCCACGATTGGGGAAGGACCTCAAACCAAGCAAAAAAAGGTATTGCAGCTATCTACAGAAGCAATGTCAAAGATGATTGGGGGAATCGTTGTCTATATCATGTCTATATTTCACCCAATATAATAATTAATTAATAATAAAACTGAAGAGGAGGGAGGGGAGGAAAACATGAAAGTAAAAACACCCCGATCACAAAAAAAGACCAGTTTACGACCAAAAATTACAGGATGGCGTTCTTTATATAATTGCGCCTTAAATGCGCTTGCTGTTTCAAAACGTCGTGCATTTTTAGATTCTTTTGAAGTTCATCAAGTTACAATGGAAGTAGTAAAGTGGAAAGAACAACCAATTACTTACAAGACGCGGTGTCTTAGTCTTTGGTATAATGGGACCAACGGAGGTTTTGCTGCAAGGAGATATCGTGACGAATCATTTAATCTATAATAAAAAGTACACAAATATCTTCTGGCTTTTCACTTTAGACCCCTTTATATAAATTGGTAGCAAAACGTCTTTTGATGCAATCAAGACTTCTCGAGAAGTTTTTCGGATGTCTTATAGTAGTAGAGTTATTTTTGTTATCAAGACATTGAATGTTATTGTGTATGCGTGTTGTTGTTAAGATTTTAGAACATTTGGTCCAATATTTGATTAAAGAGGGTGTTGCTGGGTACATGTTTGTGTTTTTGAAATAATCACATTAAATACGACATCACAAACACCGTTCCATTAGAAGTGCTAAAATAGTAGCAGAGAACACAACGCAGATTCGGGAATAAAGGCGAGCGCCGGCCAGTAGCAGTAGTAATCAGTCTTTCATTCAACAGATTTAAAACATGTGTATAAATATGGTTTGGGTTATGGTAACAGCAAAATAGCTGCGCAGTACTCTATGAGCAATTGTAATACACAAATTACCGCTCACACCCCTATTAAAAATTGTTGCCGGATTCAAATGAGATTGTGGAAATTAAGTGATGGCTCCTTCCTATGAAACAAAGAAAAGAAAAGGTTTGCAAGGGGCGGTGTGGTGAGGTACCTTTAATCGGGAAGTTTTCAGACACGTCAGAACAACTAAACCATGAAAAAGGTAAAATTCATGAAATAAAAATAAATGATGCGGAATAAAAACAATAAAAACATAATGATGATAAAAGACAATTCAAAACCCCGATCATGGTAATCATAGTGCGGCTTTGTTACGGACTTCATTGCAATTTATGTTAACGGATATTAAATCAGTTATTAAAGATGACATTTTGACTAAGAATAGTAAGAGGTTGAAACCTTAACACGATCCATAGCCTTACACTCCTAACACCTTACATTGTCTGCTTAAAGGCTGCTCAGAGATTTCGAAATATGGTATAGTAATTAAAAAATCAAAAAACTAAAAAATTAAAAAAAAATGCTCAATTCAAAGTTTGAGCTGATCGATTTTTCGTTTTGATTGCAGGAAACAGTGATGTGTAGTGTAAAAAGTGTCTTAGGATCTGGTACAACAAAAAATTCCGGATCCGGAATGATAACAAAGTTGTTGGATTTCTATATGAGGACTTTCGATTGGGGGCTTAGTACTTTCACACAAGTTAATATATGGACACGACAATATGTATAGCAAAAAAAACATGGTTTGAAAAAAATAATTGAGTTAGACTTTAACCCTCGTCTTACCAAGGTGGGGGGGGGGGGGCGGCAGGCACTAGTGAAAATTCCGCTCCGGTGCGCAAAAAAAAAAATGCCAAAACCTTTCGTAAAAGCTTCTAGGTAATCGTTTCTATACTGTCCGTCATTTCAGCGAAAAAAAGGGGTTAGGGTATGCCGTCAAAGGTGAAGGGAAAAGGGGGGTGGTTGCCACCCAAGGATTATTTATGGGTGGATTTTTAAATATTTTGCACAGTAGGCTCTAAAAGCTCTTATGTTATTAAAACTAGTCAATGCAATATTGGAGAGCTAACACCGCATTGACAAATCCGGATAGTGACTACGTTTTTTTTAGCGGCAAAATTGGATTTTCGCTATTTTCTGTGGAAGATGCAAATTTGCCGAAAACGCGGAACTGATGACTCATGTGACCGCCAACGAGGTATGGTGGTACGATTTTGTATTCAATGGAAAGAGGAAGACCATAGGCTATCCACGGGTATCACAATCATAAGCATAGGGTGGTTTATAACGAATTCCCGAGGGGTGGTAAGCACCCCCCTGGTAAACCGTGTTACAAAAAAAAAAATCTTGGGTTGGCTATAGGAAAGTTTGTCCACCACGTTGTCACAGTCTTTCTATTGCATCCTGTTCTACTCCATGTTGTGATCATCCTGTATCCAACATTCCAATAATCCTGCTTTTTTTCAAAATACTAAATACTGCAAATTACTCTACATTGCGAGTACCTCAAGAAATGAAGAATGCTCTTGCTAGCTTGGATGGACCAGGAATCATAAATTGCGATAGTCGAATATTCATCCTAAAGTCTACATGGAGTATTAAACTAATTACTTAAAATTTCAATCGCGATAGTCATTACAGATACGAAAGCATACCTGCAAGTCAGCAGGTGCATGTTACATTATCATCCAAGTATGATGATCTTTTGTCAGTGTAATTTAGTTATTATCCGAAGTTGTATTTTAAGCCTATCAAGATTTAAACATAATATAACGGCGGTTTTTGTTTTTTGTCGAAATGTACCTGTATAACGAAATTTCTTTAGGTGCAGATTTGAAACACTCCTCCGAGTACATTTTGACTACATTTCGAATACACCGATATGTGGCTCAAATGTATATACTAGATTTCAATCACTCTTCTTGTTCACTTAGAATTGTCTCTGAATTCCTAGTAGTCTAGCGGCAGAACCCATAGTTAAATAGGACCTTGCACAAGAGTCTGCACAAAATGTTTTGATGGTTTCTAGGCAACATTCACCTATATACCTTTTTCTAATCCTTAGGACCGTATGAACAGGCTTACTGTATTTTGCGAAACGAAACAAAACGAAACAGAACTCCCATTGGATTACATGCTTTATTCCGTCATGCATGCACACCGTGCTTAATGGAATAAAGCGTGTAATCCAATGGGAGTTCTGTTTCGTTTCGTTTCGCAAAATACAGTAAGCCTATGAACATGTCTATACACCTTTTAACCCCGTATGAAACATTTACCTTTATCCGATTATTTTAACACTTTTAAGTGCTCAAGCTAAAAAAAAAATCCGTTAGTGCCCAAAGGGGGGGGGGGGTTCCTAGGGACCCAACCCAGATAACCACTTTCCCGTGGGAGTTTCATCATTACACTAACACAAGTAAATGAGGGTCACGTAAGAACCACATACCCACAATAAAAATGAAAATCCAAAGCCTTCATATGTCACGTGGTTACTAAAGCGCCTTGAATCGCTAACAAATCGTACACCATATCGAAAGAGAAAGCGATATTTAAAATAACTAAATCCTTGTAGATCTGCCTATGGTTTCCATTTCCATATTCTGCTTGCCAAGGGTCTTGCGTATATGTCATTGTAACAAAATAGTACCCAGCTTTGACTCCAAACGGAATACTTCTGTCATTGGAAGGTTTACACGGTGGCCATTCATTCACGACCAGTGTATAATAATCATGTTGCATGTGCTACAAGTGTTTTTCCTTGTATGTCTTATTAAGAACGTTGACAGCAATGGGGACCTTAGAAGTAAGTAGAATTAAATTCCTATTTTAAGTTGGATTGAAGTATTATTATTATCAATTTCGCGGGTCTAACCCAATTTGGCCAAAATTTGGGGTTGGGCACTACTTTGAATGAGGTAGTAGAAGACCAGCCGGTAGATCCCGTGACCAAACTCTGGAGACAAAGATTTGAAGGCGTCTTGGGGTTCCCTGATCGATGTTGAAGGTTTTTGACTTGGGCTTGCCGCCTCAATGTTCCGGCATTTTGGGGAAGGGGCAAACAAAGTTAACACGGGGGTAAAAATTGAGAACTGTCGCAATTGAATTAATATGCATGTCAAATTACCTTATCATACGGAATCAAAAAATGCATAGTTTGTTATAGATCCGACTTCAAATGAGGACGATATGGCCAAAAATGTCTAAAGGTCAATGCACTTTGAGTCAAGGTCAAATCGTTAAAATAAACCGATTTTAAAGATGTAAGTGTCTAACTATATGTTTTTGTACATGACAAATTCAATTTTGCAACTTTTAATAGTTCAAATGTTAGTCTTCACCTTGAAATGCACAAATGGCCTCTGAAATAGCGGCCAGTGTTTTGTCGCAACGAAGGAATTTATGTAATTCGAATAATTACTATTATATAGAAGCTCGGGAAACTGGCGAGCAACAGCAGAACTAAATAAAAAAGACGGAAAAATAACACGGTCTCGAACCCGAACACCTCTTCTTTTTCACCTGAAATGAAAATGGCCCTGAATAGCCGCATTTGCATTTCAAGGTCAAGCACGAAACATTGGAAACTATTAAAAGTTTGCCAAATTGCATTTGTCATGCACAAAAACATATAGTTAGACACTTCATCTTTAAAATCGGTTTATATTAACGATTTGACCTTGACTGAAAGTGCATTGACCTTTAGACATTTTTAGCCATAGCATCCTCATTTGATTCCGTATGATAAGACGAGTAATTTGACATGCATATTAATTCAATTGCGACAGTTCTCAATTTTTACCCCCGTGTTAACTTTGTTTGCCCCTTCCCCAAAATGCCGGAACATTGAAGCGGCAAGCCCAAGTCAAAAACCTTCAATATTGATCAGGGAACCCCAAGACGCCTTCAAATCTTTGTCTCCAGAGTTTGGTCACGGGATCTACAGGCTGGTCTTCTACTAAGGTATTCAATTTTGAAATACGTGGTACGTTTAGTCACAAACCCCCTTTATGTACAATTGTCATCAAAGAAAAAAAATGTTTTTGTTTTTGTTTTGTTTTTCAACCAGCGTCATAATTAGAAGATGATGGTGTTTTTATTAGACTCTAATTAATATCCTTTGTAATGGGATAATATCAAAGAAGTTCAGAATGTGGCCGCTTTTATTTCAAGATGTATTTCCCAGGTGCACTCCATTTTGAAAAGTACATACTTAATTACAGGCAATTCTGTTAGTCATAAGTTGATTAGGTACTCTCCAACAATGACCACGTGAAAATTAGGTTAAAGCAATAATAGCACATTTGTTTTGAAGAGCGCCCCCAATTTTTCAAAAATGTTGAGATTTTTACACGGTTGCATTGGTAACTGGTTAGTAAACTATACCTGTGAATGGTTAAGCTCGAAAATGTGTGTGTGTCGCAAACGAAGGAATTTTGTAATTAGAATAATTAATATTATATAGAAGCTCGGAGAAACTGGCGAGCACAGAACTAAATAAAGACGAAAAATACACGGTCTCGAACCCGGAACCTCTTCTTTTTCACCTTGAAATGCAAAATGGCCTGAAATAGCCGCCATTTTGCATTTCAAGGTCAAGACTAACATTTGAACTATTAAAAGTTGCAAAATTGAATTTGTCATGCACAAAAACATATAGTTAGACACTTCATCTTTAAAATCGGTTTATATTAACGATTGACTTCCTTGATGAAACGTGCATTTACCTTTAGGCATTTTTAGCCATAGCATCCTCATTTGATTCCGTATGATAAGACGAGTAATTTGACATGCATATTAATTCAATTGCGACAGTTCTCAATTTTTACCCCCGTGTTAACTTTGTTTGCCCCTTCCCCAAAATGCCGGAACATTGAAGCGGCAAGCCCAAGTCAAAAACCTTCAATATTGATCAGGGAACCCCAAGACGCCTTCAAATCTCTTGTCTAAGAGTTTGGGGGGGTTTTTTTTTCTTTTTTGTTTTTTCCCAAAACGGGATCTACGGCTGGTCTTGTCTTCTCCTAAGGTATTCAATTTTGAAATACGTGGTACGTTTAGTCACAAACCCCCTTTATGTACAATTGTCATCAAAGAAAAAAAATGTTTTGTTTTTGTTTTGTTTTTCAACCAGCGTCATAATTAGAAGATGATGGTGTTTTTATTAGACTCTAATTAATATCCTTTGTAATGGGATAATATCAAAGAAGTTCAGAATGTGGCCGCTTTTATTTCAAGATGTATTTCCCAGGTGCACTCCATTTTGAAAAGTACATACTTAATTACAGGCAATTCTGTTAGTCATAAGTTGATTAGGTACTCTCCAACAATGACCACGTGAAAATTAGGTTAAAGCAATAATAGCACATTTGTTTTGAAGAGCGCCCCCAATTTTTCAAAAATTGGTTGAGATTTTTACACGGTTGCATTGGTAACTGGTTAGTAAACTATACCTGTGAATGGTTAAGCTCGAAAATGGTGGGTGTCGCACAAAGAAGGAATTTTGTAATTAGAATAATTAATATTATATAGAAGCTCGGAGAAACTGGCGAGCACAGAACTAAATAAAGACGAAAAATACACGGTCTCGAACCCGGAACCTCTTCTTTTTCTAGGCGTGAGAAATACCACTGGGTCACAGAGGACTGTGTTAATATGCTCACTCTTACAAAAATTTCACCCACCCACCCACCCACCCACCACTCACTCACTCACTCACTCACCCACTCTTTCACACACTTACCCTTCCATTCACCCACCTGTCCTCTCAACCCTGTAAAAAAAGATGTCCCACACAAATACCAAAAGAAAAACACTCAAACTGAAAAGTTAATATAAAGCACATTGCACAAACTACCTGTAGAAACCCTGTTTCCATATACAAAAGGATCTTGTTCACATAATCTAGCCTTATTTGGAAGGTGCTTTTTGACACTATCTTTAAACAACCTTAAATCATTAATCTGCTTAATACTGTTAGGCAACAGATTCCGGTGATGGATAGCAGTATTGAAAAAAGTAGAACTCTCATTGCCCCTGGTCCTTGGAGTTACAAAATTGTAAATGCTATTCCTAGTATAGTGATCACTGATTGTGGAAATACGGGTAAAATGGGCCGCAAGATAATCAGGACAAATACCGTGCACAATTTCAAAAACATGATTTAACTTGAGTTGGGCAACACGGTCACAAACTGAGAGCATACCGATCTTGTTGAATACTTCTTGCCCAATATGTGAACGATTATCCATTCCTAAAATAAACCTAATCATTTTATTCTGCATTGTTTGCAAACGCTTTTTGAGGTTTTGAGATAAAGATGAATACCAAGCCGAACAAGCGTAATCAAAATGACATTGTATCAATGCTGGGCACAGTATCTTGCGATTTTTTTCATTGAGAAAACCGGCCTGCCTGTACAGGAATTTAATTCTCGCACCAGCTTTTTTGATGATGTTAATAGCAATTAATTCGCCAGAAAGGTTTTCATCAAGTGTTACACCTAAATACTTTACTGAATTGGCAGTCTTGATCGGCTCTCCATTGTAGACAACAGAAAATGAGTTGTTTTTCTTCAACCGTCTTTTGGTACCAAATAAAATTGCTTCAGTCTTGCCAAGATGGAGAGACAGCTTATTATCAACCATCCATTGTCTACAGGAAGCCAATTCCTGACCCAACCTATCAGCAATGTACTGAGGGTTCTTACCAGCCACAAGCAAGGCACTATCATCAGCATAGAGTAACAATTTGCAGTTGACACTGACGACCATGTCATTCACATAGCACAGGAATAATAGAGGCCCAAAGATCCATTTCGAGCGGATCTGAGTGGGAATTACCAACTTTAACAATTTGTTTTCTACCACTCAGATAGGATTTAAACCACTCAACAGAGGCGATTCCCATAGCCTCCAGCTTCCTGCACAGAATGACATGATCGACAGTGTCAAATGCTTTTTGGAGGTCAATCAACACCATTCCTGTATAGTTACCTTCAGATAACTGGCATTGAATGTAGTCAGTGAGATATAAGGCAAGAATCAGTTGAATAGGACCCTCTAAATCCAGATTGGAAGCTATACAGGATGTTATTTTCTCCTAGATAGCTCTCAACCTGGACATAGACGGCCCTTTCAAATAATTTTGAAAACACCGTGAGAATACTGACAGGTCTGTAATTGCCAACGTCAGACCTATCGTTTTTCTTAAACAATGGTGTGACACGAGCGATTTTGAAATCATCAGGCCTACTAATAACCATTAGACACGGCTTAACCAGTCAATAGGATAATCTTCTCAACAGATGGGACAATTTCTAAATCAGATCAGGCTTTCCTCGACAATAAGATTATCTCTCCAGAAGAGTAAACCTATAATCGACTAGACCTTGGTGTTAGACTCCTGCACAAGTGAACATAACAGCTCAATTGGTGTTTTAATTAAGAAAAAAACGTAACGCTGCTTCAAAGATATTTAAAAAAAAAAGAAATACATTCTCAATTTTACTGAATAATTATATAAAATCGATTTTCTTTCTTTCCGACGGTATATGTAGATAGTAGAGAATTTCAAAACACACCGTTATGGAAAAATAATGGGTTTGATAAGGTCTGGCTTGCATATTAGACTCCGACCGGAATCTAACAGGTCACCAGCCTTATCAAAAACACCATTATTTTTCATAACGGTGTGCTTCTCATCCTTTTTCTATTATGTAGAGGTCAGTGGGTGGAAACAAGGATGCCAGGCCTTTCTTATGGCACGTATAAGTTTCTGGCCCGATATTATGGTCCAGGATCATAAACAATTAAATTATCACATAAGGCAGCTATTCACTATTTTTTTACTTCAATCGCCAGATTTCAATCGCAATCTTTAACGTCAAGATAAAATAATAATGAAGTAGGATTTTACACCTGGAGTAGGGATCGAACCCGCGATTTTCGGATTACAAGACGAGCGCCCACAGACGCACGCCACACAATCCGAGCCGGTGTACAAGTAATTATAGTCCGGCGTACTCATAGTTCGGCTACAACGGTACAGAATAGAGCACTCAATTCAGTTGACTCATCACGCAACATTAGTTTCACGCTTTATTCCGTTATCGTCGTTGGAGCCCCGGACTGTGGCTCCCGCCAGAATCCTGGAGTGCGAAAAACATTTTGATTTGAATGCCATCTCATTTCCGGCCCACACAAGCATTGCACTTTTCTCCCGTAAACATTAGAGTAAACTCCAGCAATTCATTAGGGCCATTCTTCGGTCACGTTTGTGACCCAAAAACGGGAAATTTTGATTTTCAACCCAATGCTGTTTTCCCAATATAACCAATCTGTTATTTCTTTTTGTATAATAAATAACCCTTAGACCAAAACCTAACCAAAAATAATGCTTCCACTTTCGCCAGATTGGTTATTTTGTCATGAGGGGCAATAAAGTTCAGTCACGTTTGTGACCTCAGACAAAAAGGGGTTTTTAGAATTCAAACTTCAACTGTAAAACTCTGTGAATATTTAAGTACTCACATTCTTATATTTATTTCAGAAGGACTTTGGTATTTTTGTCATTACAACAATGTTGGTAATTAAAAGTAACAAGCAAACTTTATTTGGTAATTAACAAATTTATATCACTAAGTACGGTCACGTGTGTGACATTGGTGGTTACATGTGTGACATCTCCTTTGACTTATAACACAAAACTGATGACCATTGTTAATGTGTACCAAAAATGTAATTTTAATAAAATCTTGTGTATTTCCATATTCTGAACTATTTCAAACACTTTCACTACAAAGAGCATGCTACTCCTATTATGCAGATTTCCTGTGTTGAAATAGTGCAAGTCTGCTAAATTTGGCTACTTCACCCCAAAATTTGAAAAGACACATGGAAATCAAGTTAAACCAGTCTTTATTAAAATTAATTGTTGTTTTATTGTTTAAACTGATCATATTCATATTTTAACTGATGATAAAAGTTAACACTGCTATCTTCTTCAATATGACCAGAAATTTATGTCCTCCAAATACTAAAATGGTGAGTGCCGGTCACGTGTGTGACAGAATTAGCACATCAATAAGTTTTGAAAGAGGAAAGATCTAAACCATTTATTTTGTATAACGGAAGGTACATATAAACTGATTTTTGACATGAAATTTGAACACTACTGAGACAGTGGTTTTCTAGTAATAATAACTTCTTTGTACTTTTGGTCACGTGTGTGACATACCAAAGTCAATTAAAATTCTCTGTTAATTACTTGTCTATTTCCTATAAATTTGTATTTTTTCAACATAACTTTGAAAATTGAAGTCCATGCAATACTTTAGGCAGTACTTCAAACAAAAATGAAAAGCTATTTAATATAAAACTAATGAAGCAAAATGGTGTAATAATCTCAATTTTTTATCCCAAAATAATAAACACTTTCATTTATGCAAATGAGGGTGTTTGAGTTGAACATATTGTTTAAAAATATCATGCAGGAAACTTGGAAGGATGGTTAACGTTATAATGTAAAGAAATTTGCAATACCATTAACTTCATTTTTACCAAAAAGGTTTACTTTTTGAAGAATGACCCATATTAAGTGACTATTTTGGAGTCATTTGTGGCGTTCGTGTGTCTGTATTCCTTCTGAGGTGCAATCGGCAAGCTATCTATCGCCAGCTCTTTTAATCCGCCATATTTAGGGAACATGGCAATCAAATCAAAATATTTTTCGCACTCTATAGGATTCTGGGGAATAACTTCTGTTTCAAAAACACAACTTTGGCATTTAATGCGCCGTACGTTGTTAAGAACCGATATTACAATTTGAAATCATTTTGTGTTCCCCGCTACTTATACTTCTAGACTTTTGATATGTTATTCGCTCATCATATCTAAGTATAGCAACACCCAAATTGTTTCTGTTGCAATTATTTTGAGGTCAGACCATTATTTCATTTAAATTTCTTGCACTATTTTAAATTTGCATGTGAACATCTTCCAGACGGCAGAATCAGAGCAAAGTGTTCATCAAATACTTCATATCCTATACATCCTCATTTAAATGGCATGAATGTGTGGACTTGTGCGGCAGAAGTATCGCTGAACACTTGGATTGAAGTTGAGTTTGAACACCAGGTTGCAATTGACGGCATCATAACGCAGGGAAGTCCAGTTAACGATGAGTGGGTTACTAGGTTCATTCTTCATTTTGCAACAAATTGGTAAGGATGGAATCACATGGACCAATTTTTCGGTAAGATTAAATATTTTTTCTTAAAGGTTGGAGCGAAGTGGTAACATGATTTATTTAACATGGATTTATTTCATTGTGGACCATTTTGAACTATTATGCTCTTGAAATTAAGAACTGGGATAAACGAGAAACATGGCTTCTTGTCATACAATGTATGCACTTGGGACAAGTTTAGGACAAGAGAGATTAGAGATGGGAGAGTTAGCAAAAGAGGTTGTGTGCGCGTGTGTGTAGGATTTTGTGTGTGGTTGTGGTGAACTTCCCAAGGCAGACTTGTTGGCTTATTTGCATGTTATACGCTAGCATTGTGGGCGTAATTTGCATATTGGGGGTACGCCCCTATGACGTTCTTTAAAACCGGTCTAAAATGATATTGTGAGTGTAAAAAAATATTTTAAAAAATACTACTCCCACTCCCACTCCCTCAATGATTGTGTTTGTTTTTTGTGTGTTGTGTTAAGTGCCCCTACCCCCCTCCCCCCCCCGAGACAGACACACTATTTGCAATGAACAACTCCCATAAATGCCTTATTAATACTTAATAGTCACACTCACACAATGCATCGTTACACGTTTTTCTACCCCCCACAATGCACAACCAACACGAATACTCCCCAATGTAGCTGGCTGTTTACTGGTAATGTGTGTGGGTGGTATGGTGTGTGGTTTGTGAAGAGTTTGTACGGTTGGTGGTGTCTGTTATCTCTGTGTCTCCTCCCTCTCTCTCTCTCTCTCTCTCTGCTCTCTGAGTATTGGTGTATGCGTGCATGCGTGAGTTCATATACCCACAGTACTTATGTATGGTGTGATATGTTGTGTACAGATGTGTTGACATGGGTATAAATTGCAGCTTTCCTCAAAGTGATAACACATTTATGCAATATTGGTACAATAGCAGGAAACGATCAATCAAACGATAAAGTTTTGAGGTAAAAAACAATTTTTCGAAATCTTTGCTTTTCTAATCGGATAACACCCTGTTTTTTGTTTGTTTTTTAATCAAAAAACCAGGTTGATCAATTCGTAAGATTTTTTTAATTTTTGAAATGGTTCCGATCGAAAACAAGGTTTTTGGACCGACAACCTAGTTTTCAAAACATAACTGTCAATCTATCACATTCGTTGCCCGGTTTCGAAAAGGGGGGGGGGGGGGTTGTGGGAGAAATTAAACTAAAAACCGGGTTTTCGACTAATAAACATGGAATATCAAAACCTAGATTTTCGAGTCGATAAACCTTTTTTTCGAAAAACCTGGTTTATATGAGAAAAAACAGTTTTTTCTCTTTCTTTGTGCAAAATACGTGCCATAGGGAGGTATAACATGTACAATGGTAGAGAGAAGCCTGATTTTTCGACCGATAAACTAGGTTTATCAACAACTTTTTTCGATTCGATAAACCTTGTTTTTCAAATTCGATAAGCAAGGTTTTTGAAAAACCTGGTTTTTCGATTGAAAAATTAAGTTTCGTGACCGAGGTTTATCAAAACCTAACTTTTCTATTGGATAAATCTGATTTTTCAAATCGGAAACCAGGTTTCTCGGCCCATAAACCAAGTTTTTAATTTTTTAAACCTAGTTTTTCAATCGAAAAAGCATGTTTTCTCTTTCATTGTGCAATGAAACGTCGATAAACGTAGATTGACCTGGGACTAATATACTAAGAGGGATAGCTTCTATGAGATTTTGGCTCAGACTAAAATATAGCCCTGAATGACTACGATCGAATGTGTTTCAAAAGCACAGGTGTTTAAGCCTCATATATAAAATATTATGTTACTCACCGGCAAGTTTCACAAATTAATGCAGGCCTATATGTATACTATATCTATACACAACTTTTCATTTTTTGCTGTAAAAGACCTATGAAATTCATTTATTGACATAATAAACATATGGGGGAAACCGACAAAAAATATGTAATTTCAAGTTCATTGGTCACCTAATTTGCATAATAATCTTGATTTTTTTAAGCGTTCCAGCTCAGGTTCCAGTTACGGCCATTATTGCAGAGGTGAATAATGATTTTATGCATTTTGGGGCTTAACTTGTCCATTTACGCGTAAAATTTGACGCTAAATAGCCTTTTATTTGAATTTTATCCGTTAACGGGGTAAAATGTAACATTTTTCATCTTTTCGGTCAATTTTCGTAAAAAAGTAGCATATTTTTGGATTTTGACCCATATAAAATTGAAGGGACAAATTTGGGGGAAAACCTATTTAGCGTCAAATAACTACCAGTAATGTACGTACAGGCCAAATTTGAGCACAATAGTATAATAATTTGAAAATAAGGGCCGTAACAGGATGTAACTAGATGTGGCTGTGGTCAAAGACCACGAAACCAGCCGGATTGGTCCCCCGGGGGGGGGGTGGGTCTTCATAGACAAGGGGGTATCATCCGTGTCCAAGAATTCACGTAAAAAGGGTAGTTTTTTCAGGATCAGGCACGTTACTTACGTAACGTGAAAAGGTCTAAAATCACTAAAAATCAAGAAAAAGGGTTATATTTTCAAAATGAGGACTTACACATTTAGGATCCATACCCGGGGTCCATATTCATTTCAGCATAAAAA
This sequence comes from Ophioderma brevispina, assembly GCA_023653785.1. Taxonomy (NCBI): domain Eukaryota; kingdom Metazoa; phylum Echinodermata; class Ophiuroidea; order Amphilepidida; family Ophiodermatidae; genus Ophioderma; species Ophioderma brevispina. Next base: position 71,544 of record JAMKCH010047702.1, read on the forward strand.
AATAAAAAAATTGCCTTCAAACCTGTGCTTTCAAATCCCTAAATTTCCTAAAGAAACCATACTCATGATTTTAGTACAGGCCTGTTGGTTTGAGATTGAGAAAGGACGACTCCTTTTGTTATTGCCTGATTATGTCGCTATACCAAAATTGTTATATATCACTTACCCATGAAACGGACAATGTTTTAGCAATTAAAACTCATACTTTATTTAAATGTCAGTCAATTCTAGGTTTATAATTTTCTTAATGGAGGGGTATGGGGTCTGAAACAGTGAACTTTGAAGTGATTTTTCTTAATTTTCCTAAATAGTGGTATATGCATGTTACACATCATATTGTAGCCCATGTCACAAAGATTTAAAATTCATGTCAATGTTTGCTCTGGTTGCCATGGATCCACGTAAGGCCTCTGATTGGCTAAACGGACGTAACTAAATAACTAAACAAGCTACTTGGTCGAAACTTGGGTGGCATGTACAGGGGGTAAATACGCAGTGAACCATGAAGCCGGATTTTTGATACCGTTGCCATGGCAACCGGCAATCGTCCAATCACATAATTTCATGGTGTAATTTGAATTTGGAACACAATTATGAAAATCGGGCTTCATGGTTCACTAGCCCTATATGTGCTGAATATGTGTGCCAAATTTCATGTGCATAGCATGTAGCGTTCTCTAGTTACGTTCGTTTTCGTTTTGGTTGTTTGCGTATTTTAACGAAACGAGTTATAGACCTCGAAACATTTAGACAAAATTGAGGGCGCTTTTGATGTGAAATATGGATTTTTTTTAAATTTCATTTTATACTGAATTATCATAATTATTAATGAAAGAATCATCGAAATCGGTGCATCCATTGTCCTGTAATTATTTTTTAAAATAAATTTTCTTAAATATCGCAGGATGAGAAAACAATAAAATACATAAAAAATCACTTACCCAGTACATTTAATTACTTTAAATTATGGACAAAATAATATGAGTATTTATTTACTTCGACTTAGCCAAAATAAATGCGTTAAATGGCGTATAAATAATATCTTTTCAAATATCTTAAATATAACCCATTTTTTCACATGATAAAGTATAGGAGACTATGCGTTTTTGGCAAATTTCGCGTACACTGCTTCACTTTGATCAGCCATATCTCGGGAACCGAATGTCCGATTGCGATCGAATAAAAAGCATTGCATTATCTCATTTTCGTAAATGGAATAATTTTTTACGAAGTCAGACCCCATACCCCCCCCCCTTAAAATAACTTTTGGGACATAATTTGTGTGCATAATTGCGCGGATTCGGCAATTTTCAGGGAAAATGCCGATTTATCGCTGCGCTGCAAATGCGGGAAAAAGTGGCGAAAATAACGTTCTCTAAATGAGAATTCTCCCGGCCGGATCCTATAGACCCAGAGAAAATGTCTTGAAAACTAAATACCCCGTGCAAGGTTTCCGCGACGTACCCCGTGCCGCTTACAAACTCTCCATGAACACCTTTAATTTTATTAGTTTAAATAAAACCTTACATGCATGAACTATATAATGTTACTGTTTATACCGTCGACCATTGGCCTATATGCATTTTAAAGTTAACCACTTACAAATAGTAAATTGTTTTACGAAATTTGCATCAGAAAATGTGTTTCGGAAAGCAAACATTGCTTGGTATGCATTCCGCGCTTCGCGCGCGAGAGAGCGCTACCCCCTCCCGCGCCACTTACTATATGAATATTTTTCTGTGACACTTTAACCCATCAAATCTGTTTTACTTTTTATAAGCCCATTTATCATACCTATATTTTGCTATATTGAATCACAAATTTCAAATTATTTCTATCAAATTCGCATGAAAATGTGCGTTTTTTTTTTTTTTTTTTTTTTTTTCCCCCCCCCCCCCCCCCGCCGCTTGCATGTAGCGCAATGGCCGCTCAGCAGCCATATCGTCCACTTTATCGACTAGTCGTGCCGCCGTCCTGAGAATTGTTGGATACGCCCCTGAATCTTTCCTCGGATATATCCTGGCTGAAAAAAATTAACCTTCCTCAGATAATTTCTGAATACATCAAGCTCAGACAAGCCTCTCTGGTGTGCAAAAATACACTGGAAGAATATGGTTTGGGGTTTTTACGTATAAAGGGGTAATAATTCCATCAAGTACTTGTTTAGGGTAGCTAATTGCGCTGCTGATACGTGTTTAGGAGTGAAAATTCAAGCTTCGAAAATACGTATTTAGGGTGCTTTTTGTGATTGCTTGGACACGGATGATACCCCTTGTCATTGAGAAGTGGCCCCCCGGGGATTGGTCAAGCGTATCATTAGAAATAGACACCCTAGCTTCAAACCCAAGCCTAAAACTAACCTAGCTTCGAAACCTAGCCATACCTTCGAAACCTAGCTTCAAACCCCACCATAACTAGATTGCATCATCTGGAGACATATCCTGAGCACAGTCGAGGATAGTGCCCTTTGACCCTTAACGGCCTTCGATCTCGAAAATAGTTAAACATATGAGTAATTTCAGAAGGATTATTTCAAATTTCAGCCCGTTAGTAGCAATTTTGAAAATTTGACCTTTACCTCTAAATGACCTTTGTTCTCAAAAATATTTTCAACATGTGTAGGATGTCATATGGATCATATTCAGTTAAATTCATCAAACAACTCAATCGGGCATATTTGAAAATATACCTTTGACCTCTAAGACCTTTGATCTCGAAAACATTATCAATTGTTATAATGCTATAAGGATCATTTTCAGTAAATTTCACTCAATCGGAGCATTTCAAAATTTGACCTTTGACCCCTGAAGGGCCTCCATTGAACTTGTATGAAAATTGTATAACGACCAATACAAGGTACACCAATCTACATACTTTTGTTGATTGTATGTCCTTAATTTTAAGATATGTTTTAACATCAGTCGGAAATCCCCCCTTTAATGACATTTGATCGCAATGATGCCGGCATATTTTTGATGAAGGGTCCCAAGCTGCCTTTCTATCCATTGGTGACCTTACCATGCAATACAATCTGTAGGAGGAGTAGCATTTTTTGGGTTGAGCAAAGCACCAATAAAAGTCAAACCACAATCATTTAAGACGGTTCTCTGAACAGTGGGTAAGTACCAGAAATGTTTTTTTTTTTTTGGGGGGGGGGGATCGTAGTCAATAATGGCAGGCGGTGAAGGTCAGAATGTTTCGTTACTGAGTTGGGATTTAGAGGTTGCAAATATACGTTCGAACCAATGGCGACTACCCTAAATCGACTCACTTGCCATATCAATTACCATTTAATCTACCAGAAAAAAAAAACAAAAACAAAGACCTCTACACATTTTGGCATATAGCTAGAAAACGCCAACTTTTTCTCATCCAACAAGATGTTGGATGAAGAAAATTTTGAGAAAAAGCACGTGCAATGTTGAATATTTTGGATTTTTAGTTTCAAATTTTGCCGTGCCTTCATCCTCTTCCGTCAGCAGACCACAAGTATTGTTTGCATGGAAGAGTGAAAGTAGCGTAGTTGATGTTTTTGTTACAGAGATGGACTGTATATTTAGCTCGTCACCCATTCCGAGCCCGAGCCGGATAGTTGCGATTTTTGTTATTTGAAGTCAAGCTGGGCTAGGCTTGGCATGCACGGGATGATTTTGATGATCACGTATGTGTATTGTCGTGATTGTAAACATAGGCTACGTACTAGTTCCAAGTCATTACCATAAACCCTGATACATTTGTTTTCTGTCAAAAATGTCCTATTATGCTCACACATCACTTACTGGGGCTATATACACGAGCGGATCTTGACAATCATAGCCCGGGGGCCTGGGCGGAGCCCCGCCCTGATGCCCCATTATATGTAACCTCGAACTACACGAGCTGATCAATGTGGCCATGGCTTGCAATGGTGTATACATAGCATAGGAGTATCGGTTACTGCACACTGTACCCCACATCGTTATACTCTGTTCGGTCTTGAGTCATTGAGGGCGACGTATAACGTAATTACGTGACTCTGCATTCGCTTTAAGGCATTTCGATTGTGCTGCCTTTATTCACGTGCGTGTTGCAATGGAAAGTCCAGCGCGTGCGTTTCTAGGGTGCAAAACCTAACGCGCACAGTGACGTCACCTCAAACTTGAGATCGAAATATAGGGAGTGCGGATAGGAACACCCTTCTATCGCGGTTTCTATTGCATCACACAGTGTCACGCCTAATAACGCGCGATTCCATTACGCACTAACGTGCACGCACTTACGCGATAGATTTGATTTGTCGCAACAATCATGCTGTAATGGCATGAAAATGTGCATCGTGCAGACAGTCCAACGCACGTTCACAAACATCTGGAGCTTGGAAGTACCGCATCAATGTATGTGGTACTTCCAAGATCTGGTGCCCTGTGTAGATAGCCCCACTGTATTGTTTTCGGTCTTACATTTCCTTTGTGAACATGACATCTGGTTGTCTGGAACATTCCGCTCAGTGTTTCTTCTAAGCTTGTATGACACGATTTTGACGCAATCGGTTGCAGATTTGACGCGTGACGCGGGGCGTGACGCACTACGATGTGGAGTTTAGAACAGCAGGACTCGTCCGGACTCAATTGGCGAATCCGAGTCACTCGACTTGGACTCATGCTCGGTGGACTCGCCGACTCGGACTCGGGTCCCATGGACTCGAACCTCAGGGCCCCATGCCATGGACTCGGATTCGTCGCAGACTCAGACATGCTGGACTCGGACTCAATTGAACCCCAGTGGACTCTGACATTCAACAAAACTACAACAGAGATGTCCGATAATAATTCTTCTAATTACAAAATTCCTTCGTTTGTGACACATAGACATTTTCGAGCTTAACCCTCGGGGGGGAGGCACTCAACTTTTTTTCAGGTAGGGATGTGCGGCCCCGATTTCCGAACTTGTCTCCGAAAGTAGGGGCTTGGGAACTGAAATTTTGAGAAATTTGCAGGCTTGGGAGCTGAAATTCAGCTTTCGAGGCCAAAATCTTCTGAAAAGGGGACCTTAAGAACTGAATTATGCTTCAACTGGAGGTCTTGGGAACTGCTGGAGAGACGCGAAAAGGGGGTCTTAAGGGCCGCACATACCCGTACCTCTTTCCAATGTCAGTGACCACCCCACCCCCCGCCACCGGTGCTTAACCATTCACATGTATACTTTACTAGCCAGTTACCAATGCAACTATGTAAAAATCTAAAAATTCTTTAAAAAATGGGGGCGCTCTTCAAAAAAATGTGCTATTATTGCTTTAATAGAGCTTTCTCTTTCTCTCCTACCTCTATGGCCCATTGTACTCAATTGAGTGCTTCTGCTCATAAAATCCAAGATTCCTTAAAATGCATAACGTTGTGGTGTGTTCTACCTGGCCTATTTTGACCTGCTACCCCCTTCATGACCCAAAACTATGTATTCATTCCCCCAGACACAGCACTATGATTTTCCCTTTAAAATGTTGACCGCACAGTGTAAAAGTATAAAATATATAAATCCGATTGTTCTATTTTGTGGCTTTTGGTGATTAAAATGTGATATGAATTGTAGCATTTTCAAACAAATTCACCGAATTGTATCCCCAGTGAGCTATGTCCCTGTATCTCTTCAATGAAATGTTCATGGTTATGTTAGATGTATTAAGGCTTTGATTAAAGAGTTAAAAGAGGAATTTCAGCAAAATATGCCCCTCCATTGTTAAAACATTTTACCAATAATTAAATCAAACCTGGAGGGAAAACGCCGTAAAAGCCATCTTCATGCAATAATATGCTTTTATTTCTGTCGTGCATGACAGATATCCGAGTATGCTTGTTTATGGGGCGATCAGGACAGCAGGCCAAGTTCAAAACTTACTTTTTGGTTCTTTTCTGTGTTCAATAAACCTACGAAATGTACTCGGTCGGTATTCTACAACAAAGTTCAAATTTATACAAATTTGTATCCTCAGAAAATCTCTCGTGTCCCTTAAAATGAAGAGACCCTTTTGATTAAGTCGAAATGTCACAAATAGATCCATGAAAATGTTATGATGTGTTAGAATTATGCAACCTTATTCTGCAGGTTTTAATGTATTTTGAGCTCATTTGACCTTTGTGAACTATATGGTGACATGAAATTGACCTGATGAGGTGGTGCCATATCCAATTGGTTTTACAATGTCATTTCTCACTCTCGCCAAATTTGATGCTTTTATAACAAAATGCACAAGTTTTACCATATCTGCCTTTAACTAACATTACAATCTGTGGTAAATATTACCAACTTTGGACAAAATTTGAGAAACGAAGAAACTTACGGGCATGTAAAGTTTGGTATCATTGTTTAGATAAGGCATTTTTCTTCCCAATCAAGTTAGATTTAGTTCCAAATATCATAATTAAGAATACGGCGTACCAAAAAACACCAAGTTTTCAAAAAACTAGAATCAATGTTAACTCATCTTAGGAACATGCTATCTCCGATTTTTGGGGGACTGAAATACTCAGAATTTCGCGGTAATCGGATCAATCTCTTGTTTTCGTTCCACAAACCACTGCGATCGGGGATATACCCTTTCTGCGCCACAGGTCGTATTCTTGTTCAAATGAGCGTGCCACGCTTCTGTCCGCGATGATCATGGAACATTGGAAAGCAGAGTCTCCTGCCGGAGAAGGGGCCTTGTTGGTCATGCTTTTGCAATAGTTGCCAAGTGATATAAGGGGATTTTAATCGGCGTGCGTAAGGCAAGAGGGGAAAGAGCTTCTCCTTCTCTCTACATCCAGGCACAGAACTATCTCTATTAGCGCAAGGGTTGACTCGCGGGCTCCGGCAATTCCTGGTTGAGGATCTTTGTCAAAGATACTTCGCATACATGAAAGTCCATAATGGCATGCATGTAATTTGTGAACTTTAATCCGTAAAACAATGAGTGGCCAAGTGATATAATTGGGATAATGCAATTAGGGAAGAGGTGCTTTCCTCCTTCTCTACTACTCCATGCACAGAACTATCCCTATTAGCGCAAAGGGCTTCGACCGCGCTTCCTGCAATCCTTGGTTAAGTCATCTTTGGTCAAGGACCGACTTCGTCTACATGACAGTCTCAAATGGCATGCATGTAATTTGTGAATTGTAAAGTCGCGTAAACTGCGAGTTAGTATGCACATGAGGCTAATAATATATGTATTGCTGATTAACTAACATGGTAGCAGGCAAATTCGCTTCACTAACACGTAAAACCATCACATGCATCTTTTGGGGGAATGCGAATAGGGTCACTGGCATGTGGACGCAATTAGAGGCCGGCTTTTTATCTAAGTGTCAAGAAATTTGTTTCTTGGTCGTCCTAAAAATGCAACAGAACAATTTTTGTGTTATCATACTTCTAAATTGTCACGGAATAAGGTGTCAAGATCTAGAAAATGCATCATAGTGAAATGTACAAAATAAGGGGGATTTTCTGTACAGGGGTCAGAGTAAAACATTGTCTATTATGGCTTTTCACATGGCTCAGTATATCCTCACACAGACACCTTTGCTCTACACTTGACATTTCAATATGTAATTGAGTAGTTAGTGTTAATAACCTCATAGGATATGTAGACCACTGTTAAATTTTGACCTCGAATTACGTGACCAATTGTGAAATGGTGTGTGGGCAAGTATTATATTTCCTGGTCCTCTGGGACTATATAATAATATGGGAACATTGAAAAGCATTGGAGCATTCTGACCATGTTACCCCAGGATGACCTGAACCTTCATTCCCCTATAACTATTAAACTATATAACCCACAGAAAGGGCAATCTATGCTTTTTTTATCCATAAGGATATGGCCAAAATGTTGGTATAGATTTCAGTATCATTATAACTTATTTGATATTTCCCCCTGTATAAAACTTTTGCGCTCCTTGCAAATGCTTTCCCCTCGACTTATCCTTCTAAGATTTTTACTGTTTATCCTCATCATTTCTAAGTAAACAACCCCAAAATTGTTTCTGTTATTATTCTAATTTAAATTTCGTGGCAACTTTTTCAAATTTTTGTCACCCACCAAATATTTGGCAGAGCGGGACTATAGAAATGTCTGTGTACGCGCCGCCGGGCGTGCGTGCGCGTGTGTGTGTTTGGATGTGTGTGTTTGTTGGTTTTGTTAAAGTACCCAATTCGCCACTCCGTCCAAACGCACGCGGACACACACATATATGAAGCACCTTCTAACCGCGGACACAACATGAACGGACGCCGGGTAGAATCTGTTGATTTTCTTTTTCGTCGGTAGGTCTGATTAATGCATGCTGTCATTATTCTTCCACCTTCTTTGATGTCCGCGATTTGAACTGGTATACATTCGTTTGTGTACAAATTGGAATGCATCGTGTGGGTATGGTTTGTATGTCGCTCTGAATATTATCCTTTCATATAATAGTGGACCGCTAGAGGCCAAACTGCCTAACTAATGAATGTCCCCAGTTGGATGGGAGAATTTCAAACTACAATACAAGCTTTTAGGACATCAGAGTAAGTCATGTTTAATTAATTCTTTTATGAACCTTGATGCCAAAATTAGTATAATATCCGTAAAAAAATATTATGTTGTCAAATAAAGATCAAATAAAATTGTCGGCCGTTCGACCGGTATAAACTCAAAGGCCGCATTTGCCGGTGTTTACAGTATGTTGCGAGGTGTGGGGGGGGGTGTGGGGTGTGTTTGTGGGTGTGTGTGTTCGTGTTCTGCGTGCGCTGTGTGTATCCCCACATTAATATCTTTGAACTAAGGGCAGATGTTGTTGTCGCATTTTTGCAACAGAGATGTTTCTCGAGTCGGCATGGCTGGGATCAGAAGGTGGGATCATGTGTCAATGGGGCCCGTCAAATGCGGTCAAAAAGGTTAAATTGCCATAACCCTTGTCAATTGTGGTAGTTATGAAAACTTGGAGGGTGTCGCAGCATTCAGTGCTGACCTTTTGAAGGCATTTCAAATGTGGTATGGTCATGATACTTGGTGGGTGTAGTCATTTCAAGGTCATCCAAGTCAAATCACTACAAATTGCGAATGGTCATAAACCTGAGGTGTATTCAAATTTGATACTCAAACATTTTCAAAAACATCCAATGCTAGATTAATGTGTATGTGCTTCTTGTCTTATAATAAGCGCAAAAGCAGTCGAGACTTGTAGTTCTAGCACCAGCTTGTTTACTTAGCAGAAAGCCATTGACTTGACTGTGTTAAAAACAAACATCAAACCGTCTGCTCTAACATACAAAAGAAGGCAATACCAATGGTACAAGATTCACGTTCTCGCTTTTAACCAAATTACGAATACATGCTCTGAGCGGAAAAAGAGTTCAAACGGCAGTGGAGTATCAATCAGTCCGCCAGTTAGATTCAAATACGACACTGCCTGGCAATTTTGGGACCAGCAAAATAGGTTTTAAAGGGCCCAAGGTGTGATATAAATTCAGTTATCCAAAGGGGAACGCTCTCGAAATGAAAAAAAAAAAGATCCATGGATTTTAACAGTATCACATCTGGAAATAGGACGTCCTGTTAGTGAGAATCAACTAAGGCGGGGTCTTCGAAACAAATGATTTGGGGAAGGAAACACCGAGAGTGTAAATATTTTCTAGTTCTAAATGTATTTGTATGTCTATTTTCGATGAAATTTTTTTTTTTTGGGGGAAGAATCGGTTTGTTTTTGTATTTAAGTTTCCTAACACTGTATATATTTATGTAGAAAGCAGTGCTTTAAAAAAGTACATTGTAAGAGGATGTCATACTTTCGAAAAATTATTTGTTATTGCGTTTATTTTAAAAAAGGGACATAAATTGTCAGAAGCAATTTTAGGGTCACACAACTTTAGAGGAACAGAAACAAAAGATAGAGGCGTTAGTTCACGTTTCGTGAGTTGTCGTCTTTTCGAATAATAACCTTTCTGGTGTCTCAAAATGCGGATCGGATTTTTCTCCACGTAGTTTTCTTAACACTTGTCAATGTCTAAAGTACTTTTGTAAAATAAGCGGAAATGTCCACGATTGTGAAGGCCTCAACCAAAGCAAAAAAAAGGTTATTGCAGCTCTTATTACAGAGCTGATTCAAAGATGATGTGGGGAATCGTGTCTTATATCATGTCTATTATTTCAATATTAATAATATATTAATAATAAAATGAAGACAACCATGACCGTAAAAACACCCCTATCACAAAACAACAGAAACTTATGACAAAAATTACAGGAATCGTTCCTTTATATAATTGAGCCTTAAATGCGCTTGCTGTTTCAAAACGTCGTGCCAATTTGTTTAGATCCTTTGAAGAGTCATCAAGTTGACAATGGAAGTAAAGTGGAAGAACAACAAATACATTACAAGACGCGGTTTCTTCTGTCTTGTTATAATGGAAACAGGATGTTTTGTGACAAGAGATATCGTGACGACTCTCATTTATCTAAAATAAAATTACACAAAATATCTTATGGGTTTCATTTCGACCCCTTATAAAAATTGGGGCAAACTCTTTTGATGCAATCAAGACTTCTCGCAGAAGTTTCGGATTCTTAGTAGTAGTAGTTATTTTGTTATCACAGACATTGAATGTCTTGTGTATGCGTGTTGTTGTGTAAGATTTTAGTAACATTATGTGCACATAATTGCATTTTAAATGAGTTGTAGTTGATGGGTAATGTTTGTGTTGAAATAATCACATTAAATGACGAGCATCAAAAACCGTTCATTAGAAGTGGTGGTAAAATAGTAGCTAGCAGAAACAAGGAGATTCGGAATAAGCGAGCGCAGCAGTAGTAATCATTCTTTCAAAGTTCACTTGCTGAAACATGGTTCTAAAATTGTTTGTTTAGGGTGTTTTGGGCTAACAGCAAAATAGCTGCCGCAGTACTCTATAGGCTATTGTAATAACACAATTACCAGCTTCACACCCTCATCCATGTATTAAAATTGTATGCCGGATTCAAATGAGATTTGAATTAAGTAATGGCCCTTTCAATGAAACAAGAAAAGGGTGGCCACTGGGCGGGCGGGGGTACCTTCAATCGAAGTTTTTCAGACGTCAGAAACTAAACATGAAAAGGTAAATTTAAAAATAAAATAATGGCGGATATAAACAATTGAAAAACATTTTTTTTTTAAAATTATCACAAATAACACTAGTGTTCTGAATGCATTTATTTTTTTTTAGTAATCGGCGGCTTTTTTCGTATCTCCTTGCATATGTCAACTGGATAGTAAATCAGTTTTATTAAAGATGACATTTGAACTCTTAAGCAAAAGAGGTGGACCTAACAGATCCAGAGCCTTACACTCCTCACAACTTCAGTCTTCAAGGCTGACTCAGAGATTTCGAAAAATATATTTTTGGTATAGTACATTAAAAATAGTCAACTTAGAACTAAAGATAGTTAGTGGAGTAACAAAATGCTCAATCCCAGACAGGTGAGATGAAGTCGGATTTTTAGTTTGATTGCAGTAAGTAAACCTTATGTGTAGTGTAACAGTGTTTAGGAATACGTGTGTACAACAAAAAATTCCGATCCGGAATTTGATAACAAAGTTTGGATTTTCTATATGAGGACTTGAATGTGGGCTTAGCTATTTCACACAGTGAGTAATATATGGACAAGCAATCTGTATATTGCAAAAAAAAACGTTTGTTGAAAATTGATAGGTTGCCTTTAACCTCGTTTACCAAAGGTGGGGGTGGTTACCACCCCCACTACCAAAGATAAACAAGCTACAGCACGTTTGGACTTGATATTTAGTAGACCTCCAAGCTTCGGGAGTCAATAGGAGCTGGTTTTCTTCAGGAAGGACAAGTCGTCCGTGGACACGTCCCACTACTTGAAAGTGAAGTTTTACGCTGGAATATTCGCCAGGACTGTTTGTAAGTTCTGCATCTTTATAGTAATCTTGCTGCAGCCCGCGTCGCGGAACACACCAGGTAGTAAGTTTAGTAGTTCATTAATTAACAACTTCATTATAGATTAATCTATGATTATTGATACCTAATTGATGTTTGATTGAGATTGATTTAGACACACAATTAAAATAAATACTTTGTTATAATTTTGTAATCAAGTTTACAGTGTATTGTCTAGTTATTCAGGAGTTTGGATCCAGAGGTGGTTTTGGCCTTGGTCAAGGTGACCGTAACAATGGCTTTAAATGATTTTATACATTTTTCACCCTCATATTATCAATTTATACCCTATTAAAATGCAATGACACTGAAATTATATACTTAAAAATGCATTTTACATATTCCTTGTAATGTCACAAAGTGCGACCCAACCATTTGATAAAGCAGCTCTAGTTAGTAATCTTTTAGGTTTGCAAAGGTTGGTAAAAGCCAAATGTGCAAAGACAAACGCTGTGGTACGTGTAAACACATCAAAGAGTGTTCGAAATTTACATTTAAAACCGGCATGTCATTTCAGATAAAAAATACCATGAATTGCAAGAGTAAACACCTTGTTTATGTGATTACATGCAACGGTTGTCAGGAACATTATATTGGACAAACGGGTGATCAACTTAACACACGTATCAGAATTCATAAACAACAGATACGAGATCCTAGTACACGCCAAATCAGACTAAGTCAACACATCGACGAATGTACTAGAAATTCTAAATGTATGCAGCAATTTTCCGTAGTTCCAATATACAAAGTTCACAGTAATGACAAATCAAAACGCCTTTGTATGGAGAGTCGCTTAATTGAGAACCGCGTCGAGTTTAACACGACCGCGTCGAGTTTGACACAACCGCGGCGTTTTTGTGACAACCGCGGTGAGTTTTAAGATGGGTATAGAAATTATCTCTTCGATAACAAGAAACACCTACTTCACATGCAAAGAGAATTCAAATGATATTGTCAATTAGTTCCTACGCAGATATATATGTCCGAAATATGTAACGTGCTAACTGTCTATTATAAATCCCAGCGACCGTGAGAGTTCCAGAACTTTTTGGACACAATCCACTGTTCGGGAAGTGCATATGTTTTACGTTTACCGTCTAGGCCCATATAATGCACGCAGGCGCTATGTTTATACAGATATTTGAAATTTGTATCCTTGTATTGTTCTATATTTTTTTATTGTAAAAATTGTTGTATTCAACATTTTGCCCCGCCGCCATATGTTTAAAATAACAACTTACCCCTTATTAATCTTCACTTGCGTCCGATTCGCTCTCGCTGTAAGAATCCTCTGCTAATTTCAACAAAACTTGTGCAGTTTCAATAATCACAGATGTTCTCTTTATCCCAATAAGAGCTCTCCATGTTAAGTATGCCTCGCACTGCATTTGTTCAGTCAGAAACTATAATTTGTCCCACTGCCTCATCAAATGATTTCTTAATCGCTGCAATACTGAATTATATATTGTTCCAAAAAAACTTTATATTGGCCCATATCGGCTCTTCAGGGTCACAGTGATGAGGATGCAAACGTACAATTTCATGACCGCATTTTTTAGCATGAATGTCAATTTCACATTTTTCAGCTCGTGGTTTATTTTGCTTGATGGCATTGTAGAGCTCTTTTTTCGTATACTTGGCGGGAAACGCGATATTCCGGCTTTTCAACCACTCTTGAAATGTCTGATTTTTGCTATTGGATGTAAGTTTCTCAGCTTTAACGCTATGATAGCTTGCATTATCCATTATGATAACGGACTCTTTGTGTATGTTTGGAAATAACTGTTTCCATATCCATTCTTGCATATGTTTAGCGTTCATCTCGTTATGATAATCCCCTGATGCATTTTTGGCGACAAAGCTGAGTATGACTCCGGGAACAAATTCATCAACACTTCCAGCATGCAGAATTACTAACCGCTGTCCTTTCCCCAGTGGTGTTGGGAACCCACCTTTTCCATGTTTGTCTATCAAACTCTTTTTTCAGGGTGTGATGGGTGTTAATCCATGTTCATCGAGATGTATGATTTGTGAAGCTTCTTTAGTTTGTCTGATCTTTTTGATTTTGCGTAGATGTTGATCTCGCAGAAAAACAATTTCGGCTCTTTTGATGAGGAACTTTCTGCCATTCTGATGTTTAAATTTAAATCCAAGGCTCTTCAACAGTTTCTAGAGACTCGTTCTCCCATCTTGTTTAAGATATCGAGCCCACGTTTTTCAGAGTTGGTTGTTACCTTTACAACAAAACTGACACAGGGGTTCCCTAAGCTATGCCATGTCCAATGGTATTGTCAATACGCCGAAGAGTGCTTGCATACCGACGGGAAGAATACAAACAAGCCAAAGTCGCTGATTTCCTCGGGATATCGCAGAGCACGGTCTGTAAAATTCTCAGACATCATCGAGAGGTGGGTCACTTAAGGCCACGAAAATCTCCAGGACGACCACGATTGACTATCAGACGACATGGACGAGATGATCGCCGACTGCTAATCGTGCCATAGAGCCCGGAAAATTGCCACGAGCCGTCTTCGTCGTTTGTGGAGACGACACTGTGGAATCAACGTTCCCGTCAAACACCGTTCACATCAGAGTTGCTCGACTTCCCTGGGCTAGGAAGAGACTAGGCGGGAAATTATATGAAAAGACCTGGAAAAAATTGCCATAGAATTTTTTTCACCAGAATGCATTTCTATAAGCGTCTCCGAATGACATGCTAAAAGTCCAAAAAATCCAAGTGGTGGAATGGAAGGAAGCCTAATTCGCTATTAACTCCAAATGGCCGTCATTCCTGTGTTTTTACATGCATTTTGTTGTTAGAGCTAGTACAAATTGCTGTGTGAGCCCACCAAAATGAATATTTTTACATTAAATAAGTATATTATGCTTTATACGTTATATAGAAATACGGAACCTATTGTGAAGCATAACTAATTGCATAAATTCAAATGGCCGCCAATTTTCAGATTTTTATAAGTTTTTACTGTATTCTTCTCATAAAATAGATAGCTTTGCAGTACCGTTAGTAAGAAATTTACATCATAAGTGTATTATATCCATGTTATGTAGAGAGAAGCTAGTCTTAATGTATAAAACCCAAATGGCTGTCAATTCTACATTTGATCAAACTTGTGAAACCCCAAATTTTATGAACATATGACACACAACTTTTGATGGACTTTAAAATTTAGTTCCAAAATTTATGTTCATATAAATCTATTTTACTGAATATCTCCGGTAATGGTGTAAGCGTTTTTGCCTTAATTTGACATGACACCATGTGGCTGGAAAGTAGGCACGCACATAACTATTGATAAAAGATGTTATGTTTCTGGGAGAATGACTATTACTAACACCACCAACTGATGTTTGATAGTAAGGGGCCCACCTGCCTTCTACTCAAGCACCATTGGGCGTTTACTCTCCCGATATTGTCACAGTCACCGGGGACATCGACCCGCTGATTCCAGAAGGATCCTCCCAGATTCACCAAATCAGGCCACTGTCCTATCTTGGTTATCAATGACATCAATGTCCCACTTCTGGCCTTTAACACAAAAGAGATGGAACTTCAGGAAAGCCGAGTGGCCCAAGTTCAAACAATCATTAGTGAATGTCATCAAGATGCCAAACCCTGGCTCTTCAGTCTTTTTAACATCAACGACACATATTCTGACTTCAGCTCTATGATCACCAAGCGCTAACATTCCATTCCCAGAGGACAGAACCCCTACACCCATGTGGGGACAAGGAACTGCGACGAGCGGAGAGATATCCAATATCAACTTTACCCATCAAGCGCAGGCCTGCACCACCGTCAACAAGGTCACCGGTCGTAGCTGTCCGCTAAAGCAGGTCCTGTCTCTGCAATGTATCGTCACCAATGAAGTGGCAAGACCATTCCCCCACAGGCAAAAGCCAACGCTCGTGCTGTTAACGACTATATTTACAACCTTCTACAAACCTCTCCACCGTCGAATCCCATGGTCTAACCTGACCTATAATGAGATCACCGAAGCAATAAAAGTTCTCAAGAATGGGAGAGCTTCTGGCAATGACGACACTCCCATACAGAATCTGCAAGCATATGGCACTGAAGCTGTCGCGAGGCTCCAATTCTTTCTCTGTCTACTTCTATGGGATCATCAACAATTCCCTCAATATGGATGACTTCAAATGTCAGTGTAATCTGAAGCCCAAGAACAAGCAAGTGCGCAGCCCAGAGTTACCGACCCATATCGCTGCTATCTCACATTATAAAGCCTGCTTGGGAGACTGATAATCGTAGGATCAATGATACGGTTGAGGCAAATCTAACCACTCATCCAAAATTGGAATTTCAAAAAGATTAAATCAACTTCAGATCGATAGCAAGACTTGCGACCCAATGATATCGAGACAGCTTTCCAGAAGAAGCAAAAGTTTGGAGCAATCTTTTTATAGATTATCTGCTGCCTATGATCAGTCTGGGACTGGAGGTCTCTACTTAGCGTACTCAAAATCTCCCTGATGTCAGACTTTGTCAAGTTCATAATATGCTCATCCCGGATCTGTCGTCTTCGGGACCATCAAATGGGCCAACAATGCAATAGAACCCAAACTTCTGAACGGTGTCCCACTGGCACCCAGTCTCTTCAGCATTACTGTCTAGATTATGCCGAAGGGGGTTTCTTTGCAGTACTCAACGCAGACGATACGGGTTAATTGGAAGCTGCTGATCAAAGAACCATATCCCTGGTAAACCAGTTTTTCCACTGATGGCACTTGAAATACAGCAAAACAAGACCTATTCCACCTTGCAAAAACAACTTCGCTAAAATCTAGATGGAGAAGACAAAAACTGTCAACGATCACCACCAAAGAACCTTGTCGTCATAATTTGCCACAGCCTTACTTCCATCAAACACACCACAGACAGTCCCATGCCAAGATTCAGTCTCGTGTAACCTCCTTAGAAGGCTCGCAGGGGCTGGATGGGGTGCATCCTTTGACACTTTACACACATCAACTGTTGCGTTGGCATACATAAATGCTGAATATACCACACCAGTATGGAGTCACAGGGTACATTCACACAAGATTGGTGTCATCTGAATGCTGTAATGGACTTGTTATAGCGGTGCCTTTTTGCCAAGGTCGCCAGAAGTGTGACGAACCTGGTAAACCTATTCCTCCTACCCCCCAAAACTATTAAGGATCAGAGAGTCCACGGCTCCACTTCTTTGCTATTGATAATCCATGACACTGCAGTGCAGAGCACCATTATGGATTCATCGTGGATCAATGCCAGATGGTCTGAGAAATGGTCGTCTCTACCTTGAACATAAATATAGTTTGTTGATAGCCTAGCAAGCCCAAAGGTTTGACCTTTATAGGGAAAGCATGGGTCAACCTCAACGAACTCGGAGAACCGCACACAATTAACACGTCATTGATGAATCGTCAATGTGTCCTACGTTCCCCAAGTCTCAATTGAAAACCTGGATTCTTGATTGGTAATGGTATATCGCCAAAGGAAAAAGCTTTTCGATTGAAAACTAATTCTCGATGAAGAATTGGAATGTTCAATTGGAGGCTCTGGTTACCATTGAAAAAATTGGATTCTCGTCGAATAATCTGGATTTCGTTGAAAAACTGGGTGTAGCTTGGTGTTCTGTATTGAAAAAGGTTGCTTCTTATCTTGGCGAGAATACTGTTTTTTAATAAAAATATTTCAATGGAAACTAGGTGATCGGCGAGATTAATCCAGGAAAATTGCATGGCAAAATTCCCAAGGATTAAAAAAAAAATGGTTTATCATTGAAAAAACCTGTTTTTTTTTTTTCCCCGATTATACAAGTTTTCAATGAGAATCAAACGTGTTCATTCGAGAATTCCCAGTTTTTTGATCGAAAAAAAAATCGATTCTCTTCATAACGGAAAACATTTTTTCCCATTTTTAACATTCCGGGTTGTTGACAATAATGACAGTGATTGCTAATAATTTGAGAACAACTTTTATTGTATTGATGCCCCAAAGGCACGAAAAATATTCACATATTCAAGGATTAATGACATGAGGTACAGGTAATAAGTGTATTAAATTATAGATAACAAAGATACAAATTCCGAACACGCACGCGTGCGTGCGCTTGTGTGTGTGGTGTTTGTGGGGGGGGGGGTGTAGAATTGAGGTGGGGTTTTTGCTCCATAGATATTAATAAAGGTAGGTGCCGTACGCCCCCGTTGAAGAATAGGCGGTCATCATAAACGTGTTTTGAAAATGATAAATATTCTTTAGCAGCTAGGCATTCGACAACCGACGCACAATGCGCCGTAACCTGTTGGCCCTGGAAACGGTACATCGTTCTATGCAAATCGTGAATATAAATGAATAAATTGGTACACCATGATTATTGGAAATCAGGGAATATAGCAAGTATTTTACTGACATTTTACACCAAACATGTGGTATAGTCAAATACATCATAAAAAAACAAATGTTTGCAACATTAATAAGACATAAAATTTAGAAATTTACAAGAAGGTCTTAGAGCGCATATCAAAAGCAAGTTTTAACAAAATTAATAACTGGCAAGATATATCTATATTCATTTATAATGAAATAATTTGTACAACCATGCTATGGAAATAAGTACGCACTGCGGGAGAAGATGGTTACGGCTTTTGACATGGCTTTCCCCCTATTTAGTCCCATAAACTTATGGATGACCTAGAACAATGGCACGAAGGTTTTTTTTTTTGGTTTCATCTGTTTGATTGTCCCTACTGAACTCATATCCAAAATCGGATCGGCCAAATCGGACATCGGAAGTGGGCTAATTATCATAATCCAAATGGCCGCCAAAATACATCTTTTTCAAGCCGCCGTATCTCCAAAACGGTTGGTTTTAGACCCATAAATATATTACTAATAGATAGAAATATGATTCCAAGAATCGGATCAGCTGGGTTAAAAAAAAACATTATGAACGTACCTGTGACGTCCATCAGCAAAATTTAACGTCAGTTACGTCATAAGGGTGACAAAAGAACGTATGACGTAACTATGATTTTGGTGTGAATATATGTATGACGTAAACGTTCATCAACAGCATCAACAACAATAACAACAATAACAAAATGATAATGATAACGATAACAATAAGTATGGTTTATATTGTAACACAACAAAATAAACCTAAAGACAATCTCAAGGTGCAGCTGCCCAGTATCATTGCTGCCATCAGAAATTGTCATTCCATCGCCTCGGCTTGAGGGTTAATCAGCCAATTGAATGGAACCTGTAAACAAGCCTGTTTGTATATCGAACTATGTCGACAAAAAGAACCGGAAACAATAACAAAAATACCCAAAACATTTATATGAGCACTTGTACTCATGGTATTTCCACTCCTCTCACATGCAGCGTAAGTTTATATTGCCATGTGCTTGAATTGGGGCTTGCTCTAGGGTGGGGCCTTTTTATATTCCAAGTAAGCACTCATTTTAAAATTTTAAAGTTTATTAGCTTTAGGTTGGTACCAAATTTATCTTGGATCAGACTTTAAAATAGTTAAATAAAGACTAATTGAGTAAACGAATGTGGCGGGTGGAGCAATTGGGACCCGGAGATTGGGACACATTACCATTTGAAGTAGATGGAGAAGAATGAACTTCAGCCGTATGTTTATTCTTTAAACAATCATATTATTTGAATTAATATATGATTAAACCATCAACTGCCCTTTAATTTAATTAGAGACCATAAATATTGTTTGTGGGACTCTAAGAAAAATGTAATAAAAAATTGAGTAATTACAAGTTGGGATTGAGTAAATGGGAAAATAAACATGGTGTTATTCTCTTTAAACAAAATCCATGCTTGTTGATTGCTTTAACATGTGACCTGCCAATTTGAGCATGTGACACTGTAAAATTCATACTTGGCATACAGTAACCAAGTTTTCAACAAGGGTTATAAACCCTATTAATGTTTACATTTTATGAAGGTTTTGGATTTACTTTGCAAATACTTGATTGTGCTTCAGCATAAGCACTTGCAAAAATTTTCTTTAAGCAGTCTTAAGGACTTCATGCAATATATGCATATTTTTGATGACATTTCGTTACCAGTTGCTGCCCAAATCATATAAATCAGAGATACCACTTTTTGTCTACTTAGTCTACTTTTTCAGAGGTATTTTTATCAATAACTGCTTACGACCTAGCCCTACCTATACTTCAATTTTGATAACATATTCGGAAAGATTGGACAATTTTCCTTCAAAAATGTTTACTTTTCAATATGCTAGTATGTGTATTTTGGAATTATAAAGGTTTAACAAAAGGCTGACCAGGATTCGAAATATAACATTTTGTCATAGAATTAAAAATAGACAACAGAAATAAATACAACCTAAAATGCCCTAATTTTTTCCAAAGTTAAAGATGAATGGATTTTTTCGTTTTCATGCAGTAAACTTTAATGCATTGTAATAACAATGTCATAGGATAACGTGTGTACCAAAAATTTCCGATCCGGAATTTTATAACAGGGTGTGTTTTTCCAGGAGCGGATCCAGGATTTGAAACAAACGTCAAAATTACCGGGGGCTGAAAGGCTAACTTGTCCAAAATTGGCTGATTTTGAGATTTTGGAGATTTTTTATTAAACCGGGAAGGCCGCGCCCCCGTCCGCCCCCGCCCGCAGCCTGTTTTTCTATATGAAATACTTCGAATTTGAGCTTAGTTATTTCACATAGTGATATATATGGACAACATTATGTATTGCAAAAAACACGATTTGTTTTAAATTGATTTGCCCCACTCATCGGGAAATCTGTGATTCGGCCTTTAAGCTAAAAATGAATGCGTGGTACTTGAAATTGTGCAGACGAAACGCACTGAACAAGCACCACTTCAAGACGCATGGCCATATTGAGGTTTAATTAAATCTTGGTTCAGTAGCCTAGCCTAGCGTACATGTCTATTTCGTTGCGTCCTTAGAATCTCCATAACGTTTCATAATTATTTTATTGCATAACTGTCACTAAAATGTTGAAAAAGGTGACGCTACATTACAGAGCCTACCAGTTATGAATTCACCATAGGGCCTAAGCGAAACTTTGCAGCACTGTTGTCGACAGTTTCGATGTCGGTCGTTCGATTTTGTTGAGTTTGTCGACAATGAAAATGCTTTCCGATACAGCCCTCTTAGACCGTATATTTTCAAGCACAGCTCCCAAATTGCGCTTGGGTTGACAACGCAATGGGATTCCTGCTTTGTGTGTTCCACTACACCAGTTCATTTCACTGAATGTTCCTTTATAAGTGTTCTCATGTGCTTTGATTTTTTTGTATCTTTTCAGTCAACCATTCAATACATAGAGTTATGTCTGGGGTTTCATCCGAGAAAGTAGATCCATCCACCTTTATAGATCCGTTCACAGTAGAATCTTCCCATGATATATCTGCCCACATTAGATCCACCTGCAGTAGATCCGCCCGCGGTAGATCCGCCCTAGTAGATCCGCCACAGTAGATCCACCCCTACGGTAGATCCACCCACAGTAGACCCACTTACAGTACTTAAACTTAAACTCCCGATGACGTAACATACATATAATTACGTCATATTCGTGTGGTTACGTCATAGACACGTCATAGACACGTCATGTGCGTTTTAATTTTAACAAAGCTTATTTGATTCTTGGTGTCATATTTGTATCACTTATAACATATTTGTGGGTCCTAAAACCAACCATTTAGAGAACAGGGCCTCAAAGGAAGTTGCCTTTGGCGGCCATTTTGGATTTATGCTAATTAGCCCACTTCCAGTGTCTGATTTGGCAGATTTTGTATATAATGTTCAGAGGGGTTATTGTACACCAATATTATACCAAAAAACCTTCTGTTGCAATATTGTTCCAGGTTCATATATATATTGGCTTAGATTGGACTAGTTACTATCTAGTGTTATAATTGAAAGTCTGTGGGTTGCTCTAAGTATTATATAGCCGTGATAGTGGAAAACAAATCTAAATATGTTTTTGGTCCTGTAAGAGTGGCAATACTAGATTCAAAATTACATCCATTTTGTTGTTCAAATGAGAATTGGGCAGCCATTTTGGATTTAGGCAAAATTAGTATAGCTAGATATAAACCATGTATGGTGGCTGTATAGGAAGACAAATAAAATATATAACGTCATAAATGTAATAAAATTTAGAGGGTCATTTTAGTGTGGCAAGTCATATTTTAAGATAAGCAATATAACAATCAGTGTAAAAATATAGACAATTGGCGGCCATTTTGGATTTATGGCAAATTAAGTACTCTTCTGTCAAGAATGAATGGTGTCTGTATAAGATATACAATATAATGTATTCATAAATATACCAAATTTAGGCATAGATAGGTGCTAAAATGTTATTTTAGGATAAGTAAATACAACACAAATCCTTGTAAAAATCCTAGGATTGTCGGCCATTTTTGATTTATGCAAATTAGTCATATTTCCACTACTTGGAATTTTTCTGGACTTTTAGTATGGCATTTTGGGGACCTTGAAATAAATTCATTGTGGTGAAAGAAATTCTATTGCAATTTTTTCCAGCTTCACCTAGAATTTTAAGTTTTTTTTCTACCTACACAGAAGAATGACAGTTCGGATACTTTGCCGACATGTTATCATTATGGACGAGAGCCGCTACAAATCCTTGACCGCAAAGATGGAAAACAAAGGGTTCTTCGATTAAACAGTGGTGAGAACCTCCGAGATGACTGGGGGGGGGGGGGGGGGGGGGGGGGGGGGCGGGGGGGGGGGGGGGGGGGGGGGTCCAGAGCTTGTCTTTCCTCTACAAGAGGGGAACTCCTTTCTTCCTATCCTGGCTCCCCCCTTTTTATTTCTTCTCCGTATTCTTTAATCCTTCATTTCGTATCCCTATCGTTTTCTTATCCCCTCCCTTTTGTTTGCAACCTCATTTCCCCCTTGCTCCCCTATACGCTTACTATTGTCCCTTTTCCCTAATCTCTCCCCCCCCCTATTCTTTCCTATACCACCGATGATCCCTCCTTTTTTCGAAGAACCTGGATTCCCCCCCATTTGTCTCCGTCAAGACGACAACGCCACGCGCCGCACAGGGCCGCTGTAGTGAGCAATTTTCTGAGGCGAGGGGGTGGATCAGATGTACCATGCCTGTCTATGCTCCCCTGATATGAACCTTTGGATCGAGACATGTCTGTGATGCCTTGTAGGCCAGTCATCAATGACATGGACGATCCTCCTCAAACTCTACAGGATTTCCTAATGCTCTGACCGATGAGTGGGACGCTCTGCCCATCGACATCATAAACAACCTTGTGCACAGTATGCCGCGACTGATTTGACGCGCTGAATTCAATGGCATGGGTGGCCATACTTCGGATATTAGTGGACTGATTACATTTAAAAAAATGAGTACTATTGAACATTCCAATGCATGAAATACCCAAAAATGTGTGACTGATGTGAAAAAAATGTAACAAAGAAGTTCTGTAAAATTCTGCTGTTCAGCCATACCGGGGCACCCTTTGGCGGGACGTTTCCCTCTTTTTAGGACACAGTTCGTAAAGGGTTATTGTGGACTAAGTTCATGGTAATACGTTCGGAAGAGACTGATCAATCAGGTAGTGTGGCGATATAACACCCTGTTGTCGTATGTTACTCACACTATAAGAATCCTTCCATAAAAAGTTTGGTAAAGTAAAAAATTTTTATTCCAACTATAATGGACAGCAGTGTAATAATCAGATCACTTGTGCACAAGGGGGCCCCTTATGAGACCTCCAGGAAACCCTTTTCCCGAAGGAATTTTGCACGAAATTTTAGCACCTTATCATAGGGTCATAATAGAATATATTTGAAATAAGCAAATGTCCGTATTCCCTTACATTAGCCCCAATCCATCCAATATGATATCATACTTGGTCAGTACAACGAGCGACCCAAGTCCTCGCATGAGGTGCCAGGCCGTGACGGTCTAACCCTGAATTTGGTTTCTTCCTTGGACTGCGTCCTTTTTTATGGGTGAATAACAGTTTATTGTTTCTGTTTTTAAACATTTTGCACTTAGGTATATGGAAACCCCGACAAAAATACAACTGTTAAGAAAAAAAATATACTGGATCCAAATGATGCTCTGAATCGTACGAATCATTCCCTTATATTATCATGGTTCGATAAGTATGCGATTATGTCTTTTGGTCAAGAAGGTAAAAAAACATTCATTAGTATTTTGTGTTATCTATATCAGTCTCCAGGATTTCATCAAAATCAAGTAACACATTAGTGCCTTACATGAAGTGACAAGGGGGTTTTCCCTCAGTGGTGCCCAAGCTAAGGGGTTGGATTCCATGGACCCCCCCCCCCACACACACAACACACGGCCCACGGAAACCACTCTTTAAAGGAATTTGTACATCAAATTTATAATACCAATTTTAAGGTTCATAAGACAACAGCAAATCAGCAATAAAATTAATGTTTATTTCTGGTCTGTAAATTAGGGCAAAACACGCAAAGGGGGGCTTTTCCCCCCCTTCCCTCCCCAGCCTTGCGCTTGCATCATAGACTTTGTAAACTAATTTTAATATGTCGATATCTACTCTAGAAAAACCTCTGTTACATTTATTTAAACACAACAACCTTGCAATATTAGGCAATCCTATCTTTTTATTACGGGTGTGCAAAATATGTCAGTTTCCCATAGAGTTTTGTACATGTAAAAATGTTTGAGCAAATTTCTCAATTCTCCGATCAAATAGGTGTCGTATTAGTTGTATCAATATGAACGTACCAACCAAACATTTGGTGATATAACCTGCTGTCAAATTGTATGACTTATTTTTTCAGACCCGTGTAAAGCTTACCCGTGTGGTCCTGGAAGTGAGGTAATATGACACGTGGTCTAAACTTGGTTACTGCTGTTATCCTCACCAGGCTGTGAACTTCAACAATTCAGACCACGATTCACACGACTATTGGCCCAACTGCATTGAATCAGGTATATAACAGATTATATGATAAATACTTTTCATAGTGTAATTTTTGGCACGTTTAGTGTTTAATATTTGGGAAATAATAAGGAACTCTTAACTTACCTTCCTATTCCCATTCTCTCCATCCTTATCAATTGGCACAAATTGCACTAATTTCATTGAACATTTTACGTAGCGCTCCATTATTTCGATTCCTCTAAAGAAGCAAATTATTGGGCGGGTTCCGTAAAAAGTGTAATGTTGAAGGTTTGAATCCCCTATGACCGCAAATATTGCTCAATGATGCTTGTAAAATCCCCAAGGCCCAACATAAGACTTTTTACATGCACGATCACAAAATTTGCTATGACCACACACTCCGACAAAGAGCTCCTGGGTACAACTGTAGGGAACATATAAACCTAGTCCAAATGTTTGGACGTCTGCAGTGTCCACATAAAATCGTTTTTCCTAATGCTTTAATCTTTTTAATAATAATTAAACATTTAACTCAAAGGTGAAATTTGGTCCGATTCGCCCTTCTGCACGGAATCAGTGCGATATCATCATCGTCATCGTCGTCATTTCGACCGCAGTCGACCATCATCATCATCTTCATGGGTTCAGATAATATACAGTCCCAATGTATGAAATCCCAATGTATTACGACTTTTGCCTGTACTACTTGGCTAATTGAGTTCGAGGACTTCCAATTTTATGTTTGTCATCATTTACAGCCCTTGTCTTTGACTGGATTTTGCCGAACTGTTCCGTGCACTGATGTTATATATCAAAACACTCCTGAGATATTATCTTCCTACTGACTATAGTCAGACGTTTTCAAGCCCATCGTGTCCCCAGAGGAAAAGGTTTTGGACAGCGTCGATTAGTTGGAGAGGAGGCAGTATGTGGCTCGGTTCACCTGTTTCATGAACCGAAACTAAGATAATCTGGCTTTTCATGTTAAGACTTTTTGCATAGAGTGTGCAAAGACTTTTGTATTCCCTCTCGTTTACCAAACAAGGCGCTCAAAATTCAGTTTACATTCAACGTCCGCGGTTTACATTGAGCTACCTTTGTAACGCAAATACATTAGAGATGTATTTGAGAGTTGTGTAGCTATAAATATCGATCTTGCACTTGACTTTGTTGCTTTCATTGAGCATATAAAACAAATTTGTGATTTTTTCTCTGCTATCACACGACAGCATGTTTGAATAGATTTTGCGTGTGTCTTTTCTTGCACCGACTGCACATGCCCTCGTTCAATGCGCGTTGTCAACACCTTCGGAAGTACTAGAGTGACACGATGGGTTGAATCTACTATAATAAAAAATTCTATCATACAATTAAACAGAAGCAACAGACAGACGAACTCTTCGTAATTTTCTTCAATCATCCACCACCCTTGGCCGCCGCTCGCGATTCTCGATTCTACCAATACCATATAATCAGCCGATATCCGGATTTGCGATCTGATGATACTGCTAGGAGGTTTCAAATCCTTCATAAATCGATATTATATCAGACAAACGCAGACATTTGATTTGAACGTTTTTCATACAAAACGTCTTTTGGCATTAGAAATCAACGCGCAGTACATGGGTACTTGTGTACCTGTACTAAAATAAAGGATGTATGGAGTCATGCTCCTACTTCTGCAATTACATCATCACCACAATTTTATTTTATCATCCTCTCAGTCGGCCTTAAATTTCCAAAATATGTATGGTCATAACTTGTATCTACAACGCAAAAAACGTTGACACAAGAAAAAAACACAGCCACAAGTTTCTTAAAAAGAGTATATATTATCACATTTTGATTGAAAAACAAAAATATTTTTGTTTTTTTGAAAAATATTCCAAATAATTTTTCACTTTTGTGCTACATTGGTTCCGTCAACCAAATGTGATATCAAATACTGGATATCGCCAAATCTCGTTGTAACTGCAGCAGTAACGCGGTGCATTTTTTTCTCATTGAAAAAGGTGTTCGACAGATCCGCATTCGACTGTCCTGTCAGGTATTGTTGTTAGTTAGTTTGTTGTTCGAGTGCCAGTCCGCGTCATGTTGTCTGACAACCCCTAGAAAGATAAACTATAAATTTTTATGTATAATTGGTTATGTTTGGGAAAACGGGTAGTCAAGGCCTAATAATGTAAGTGTCGCCACTTTTTAATAGACCATGAAAGTCGCATATGCCATCAGAGTGTCTAAACATTTCAGGTTGTCTAAAGTTTGCCAACGGGGGCAGACGTCCCTTGGGACTTGGAGTATACTCAATATGCAAATATGCTCTGTAAACAGTGGAGAAATTATTCTAAGTCACATATTGTTCACACTTTTTCACATCCTGCAGCATAGAATACTGGTCAGCATATGAATTTGACTAGATTTTCTCCAGATTATATAGGCTCAAGACTATATGGTCCTGGGCCATATGCTAACTCCTATCTAATATGAACTCACATAAATGACATCACTTGCACTGCATCAAATTTGCAATCTGTGTGTTGATCTCAAGCATAACAAGTTGACTCATTTTCTAAATTTACCATTTTGGGGGATTCCGTTTTTTTTGTTTTTTATTCCCCCATCTCTTGCACAGTCTCTATCTAGTGTAAACAACACCTGCACGATCTCAATATAGCAATAGTGGAATTCCTAATACAACGTACTTTCCGTGAAAATTTTCTCATAAAATTGGGAATAACATAATATTTTAATCCCCCACAGATGGAGGCTAATATAGACACTCACCTTGAAGATTCTTGAATGTGAATGCAAATTTTTCCACAAAATTGGCTTTATACCGTAAACCATTTTGTGTTAATTTCTTTACCAGTTTGCACAGTGTAATTTTACACTTTTAAATAATTGTTCTTTGCATTGTTGCTTCAAAATATTAAGTTGTACTACTCAATTTATGATCAAAATTTAGGCAGCTCTGGACAGCTCAGGTCTTATGTCCAGATTTATTCTTGTAGAGTTAAAGTCCACACCTTATAAGTGTCTGACACTCTTTCCAATTGTTGATTAGTTTTTCTGATGTTTGTAAGACTTCTTATAGAAATACCATACAGAATGATCTACATCGTTTTGCATTGCCTGCATGAGAACTCCCCACAATGGCATCAACTGCCATCATTGAGTCAAAAAACCTCCTGAGATAATTTCGCAACGATTGATGAGCTGTCTCATGGTTCGTCCACTGTCTGACTGTTACACAAGGAGGTCATCCACATGGGCCTCAGAATTTTCTATGTCATGCTACTACTCTGTCAACAATTTTGGAATGTTTCGGCAGAATTTTTGAGACCCAAATGCCATTCTTACATTGGTATTTGGTATGAATTGGTGTACAAAAGGCTGATATTTTTTTGGACGGTCAGAGGAAACTTGCCAACAATACTCCTTTAACAAATCAAATTGCTAACAAATTTGGC
>JAMKCH010047703.1:0-11769 GCA_023653785.1 Ophioderma brevispina
GATACACACCCTAAACATAACATCATTGGTGTAATATACAGACCGCCCGATCGTCATCCACACTCTTTTCAGGTCAACTTGTCAACAATTCAAGCATCGATTTATCGATGAAAGGAAATTGTATCCCGTTTTAACTCGCCTTATGCAAATGATTTATTGAAACACTATTTTTCTACCACGGTCCAGTTATACGTACCCACGTGCCTGGTTAAGTGTACGGCAACTAAGGTAGCGTTGAACCTGAGACTGGTTGACTCCATACACTGCTAACCATAGAAGTGTTCCGCCAATACATACCGACCAGAAGGTATGCCGAATTCGTGGATCAGCCTCGAAGCTGTAGAAATATGGTCGAAACAAAAGTTGTCAGTTGTTATGGTTGGCCAAAAAAATGCTCATGTAATCACTTTGCAATTATTTTAAGTTGAAATCTGTTCAATCTCACATGAGATTGACACCAATTATAGGACAATTGCATCTTTTTGTCAGATATGGAAAATTAAAAATTAAGTAAACGTTTTATAATTCAGTAAAGATTTATAGAGCATTACAAGAGTAAAATATGTGTCGTGTAGTATAATATTTGTATGTACCCTTTGTATACAATTGTAGAAATATATTTTTTCATATGATTTCCCATTGGGACAATTGATTTGATTTCTTACTGAACAAAATCTATCCGCCCTCCTTCTTCTGCTATTCGCCACACCTCGCCAAGCCCACCAACATTAATGCTGCCCTTGATGATGATCATAAGAAAACCAGCTATCATCACAGTCAGTTGAAGGACGTCTGTCCATATGACGGCTTTTAAGCCTCCCTTTGGTAATATAAAGAATAAATTCTGTAAAAGTTATAACACATAAGACAGTAGGTTTTGAGGTGGTTCCAAATGCAAAAACTACTGACCTGAGACTAGGCTTGTTTGGACTCATTTCAATAGATTTTTCTTCCTGATTCCCAGCATAGTCGAGATGATACTTAACCCTTTGGACCATAATATTACGTTAAACACAAGTCAGTGGCTTTAGATATGATCTTCAAAATGTTTGCAGGTGATTTTTGAAGCCGTCTATAAAACACCAACAAAGATTAGGCTTGTTTCGACTCATTTAAATGCATTGTTCATGCTGATTCTGAATATCCCCAGGAAAATAAAGAATTTTGACCGTTTTGAAAGAAAAATTGACAAATAGTAATTTTGAACGGCCGTTTGTTCTCGAGGAGGGCGCCCTCAATTTTCAAACAAATCCGTTTTTTTGCCAGTGTGTGAAATAGCTAACCTCAAATCGAAGTCCTTCATATAGAAAATCACAACTTTGTTCTAAAACTCCGGATCTGGAATTTTTGTTATACACGGTATCCTATGGCACTGTTATACTATACATAAATGTTTACTGCATCAAAACGAAAAGTCTGATTCATCTCAAACTTTGGAGTTGAGCATTTTAGATGACTAGTTCTAGACCATTATTTTGAATTATTACAGAGAAACATTATATTTCGAAATCTCTGAGTCAGCCTTGAATTTGTTTGAAAAACCAATCCATGAGATTTCTTCACCTATTATATAACACTTTTTTAAAGTACATTGACATAAAAAGGCACCATTTATGAAGAATTAACCCTTCATAAAAAGTCGAAAGCAATACGCCTTTAAGAATATCAGCCTCGCTTGATCATTAATTAAAACTTACAATAACAAATAACTCCCACTACACAAAACCAAAAACACAGAAATAACAAAAAAATAAAGAAATAACAAGAAATAAAAATAAAGACAAGATAAAACTTCAACAACAAAACAAAACCAACAAAACAATTACTAACTGTTGCAACCCAATGTACCGCGTGTATAGTTGTTGTCACACGTGCTTGGTTATGCATAGACGTGATTGCTGTTGAATACGTGATACTACTTGTGTTTAATTGAGGTTTAAGTTCATGAAGACATTGTAACTTGAGTATGTTTAAAGTTCAACATATCACTTAGTCCAAGATTTTGGCTTCAATACTGAATAGAGAGATAATACGATTTCTCGAATGACTTCACTTAACGACTTACAATGGTGCAATAGAAAGTGCAAACTAGACCGCACGCCCACACGGCACCCCACAGTGGAAAGTCGGTTACTGAAAATTTAGAAAGGAAAACAAGAAGATTGTCGTCACACTTTAAAGCAATCGTAAGTGATTTTTGGAGAAATATTACCGCCGAACAAAATCTCGCTGATTTAGTTCTGAAAACGATAAATAATGCCTTTAAAAATTGTCATTCATATCAGCCAGAAAACTGACATAGAGTTGATGAAAAGTCGACTTTTACCTGTACTGTCTAGATGGTTAAGAGGGGGAATCCCTATTCCAGGACATGTAGATCATTTACAACTTTTGAAAGCATGTTAGTTTATTGAAAACCAACGCAACCATACCAAAAACTCAACATTGATCAAAGGCGCGTTTTATAATGGCAGATGTCTTAAGTTTTGATAATTCTAAGATGAATTTTACACAGTTTCTCAAATATATGCCGAGCTCGTCAAAGATTAAAAACAAAGTTAAGAAAGTTAAATGTTCCAGACAGTTTTAAAGAAAAATGAAAATCACCTATCTTACACTAAATATGCCTGATAAGGATAAGCGTACAAATTGTTGACACATTTGAAAAAGGCACATATGAAGAGCTAAAATTTTGATCTATGCGGTAGGCCTACACCACTGCCCTGTCATTAATTGTCAAGATCCACGATGTAAAGGAAGTGCTTTATCAATACACATTTCATTTTAACCCTTTTACATTCTGTATAAACACATGCTTAGGGCTTTTGTGAGATGACTTCCGAATACCGAAGGATGGCAAAACAAAATATTAAAATAAAAATACATCTGTTCATTATGATGTTAAACACTTTTAAAAGTGACTTTCCTACTCTTCACTTTGCTTTTCATCCCATTCATTTCGACAACACTGCCAAGGGGATACAGACATCGAACAAAGGGTTATAAATTTAAAAGCTGGTTCGATTTGTGAAATCACATATCTATGAAAGGTTTGGATTCAGTAGTAGAGGTTTGTGGCCAGGATTAGGCTTACAATAACTATAATTTTAATTATGAAGAAAGCAGTTGAATATTGGTAAAGTGGAAGAGAATTTTAAAAACAATAGACATGGAATTATTGGATCATGATTTTCCCTGTAAGGTGTTGAACTGTACTATGATCTACTTTGATGTCTTTTAACTCAAAGGTGCGATATCATGCCAAAACTGATTCAAGTTCCAATGAAAAGTTGTATATTGGATTTAGTATCAGGAATAGACCTTCATAATCATTTGAAACAAACGATTGTCCTGTGATTTAAATATAGTGACACTATCAACGCGGTTTTGGTTCTGGGATTAATGTCATACCACATGTACAAACTGACTGTTGTGTTAAAGGGTGTTTTTTTTTGTTGTTTGTGAACTGAGAGATTTCACATATCAGCTAGTGTCTCTAAAAAAAGCGAAAGGAAAGTGCTGATTTTGCCCTGATGTGAGCTTTGCATCAAAAAATATCCCCTCATGAAAGGAATGAAGCGGAGAAGAAAGAATGTTCCTGTGGTACAAAAAAATGTGAAATTTATAATGTCGTATTGCGAGCAAATACGAATTCAGCCTATGTTTTCATTGAAAATATAAGCAAATCCAAATCCCCCTTTCCTCGCATTTCTATAGCCAACTACAAGGTGAGAAGTCTATTGAAGTGTCTAATCTATATGAACGTACTATCATGACACTAAGTTGAGTACCTCAAATACTCTCGTTGCACCTTAAGGCCATGAACTCGGACCAACCTGATTTTAGAAGGGCTTAACAAAACTTGGCATAACTTGTGAAGACAAAATATCCAAATTACACCAAACAAAAAAAAATCTTTCAAAAGATGAGATTATGAACAATCTAATTCTAATCCCTATCAAAATAGACACAAGGAGTTGCATTATTGTCTCAGGAAAATCCTGTTTTATGAACCCCCGTATTAAATTTTGAAATGTGAATGCATTTTTTATGCTGGTTCCAAATAAAGTCATTGAAAATGTACAATTTTGCATAGCCGCCTACAGGTCCCGAAGTTTAAACATGGGGGAACCCAGATGGATTCCAATACCCCCAACTATGGAATGGAAAGCAGTGTGTTAAATTTGGTGACAATCCTTGAATGATAGTCTGTTAATAGAAAAAAAAACACCAGGAATAAATCAACCATAGCCAATGTTACCCTCTTATTTCTCAATTAGACACAAGAGGGGCTCTTCGGGACTTTGATATGTGCTCCTCACAACATTAGCAAACGCATCCTGAAAAAAAATCAGCTATGGATTATTTATTGAGGCCTCTGGCTACACAGACCTAAAATTCCTGGACTATGATCAGGACCTGGCTATGGTTATCTTTGAGGCTTATACTAACCTTCAGCAGTGGAATTTATCTTTTATCTGACAAATAACCGATGATGTGAAGGATATCTATTTCTCTCTGCAAAAAAAAAAAAACGGAAAGGAAAGAAAGCAAGAGAGGTTTGCGTGGGTCTTTTACCCTCGGTATTTAGAGCCAGGGCTGGAGCATAGATAGCAATCCCCATGTACAAGATCTGTGAATTATTTAAATTAAAACAAACAAACAACATAAAAAAACAACAACAAGATCTGAATGGAACAAACAAAGAACATAAACAAAAACAAACAAACAACAATCGTGATGTTTTTTTTATCACCCCACCTGTTAAATTTATTATTTTGACTCTGAGGGGAAGGTTTGCTAATTGTGTTTTGTTCCTTTTCTGTGTTGTTGTGGTTCTGTTTTGTTTGGTTTGTGGGGTAGGGGGTGGGTGGGACGGGGTTTGTGTGGATTTTTTGTGCCCAAATTTACCCTCTTAATTTAATATTTGGGCTTATTTAAACAACTTTTTTTGAAGCATTTTTAGGTGCATGTATTTATTTTATTTGTTTACAGTATCAGGGCAGATAGTGTTCAAAATCCATGGAACCTCCTGTTAAATTAGTGTATATTTGGTTCTGTGGGGGCTCACAGTTTCATGCTTTCATAGTGTTTTTTTCAGTGGCGCATTTATTGATGTCTTCCTTTGCCTCTGATTTTGGTGGAACTGTTGCCTTTGACAGTAATATATTGATTGTATCTTTTTACAATTTAAATCTGCACATTCATGCAGTATTCATAGGTTATAGTTGTTGTGAGAAGGAGGTGGTGGTGTCTCTGTATTCCCCCCCCCCCACAGTCCCAAGACAGGGCAATAAATATGGAAAAAACCCCAAAAATAAAAAGATCTTTTTGAAGCAAACGTTAAAACTTGTCTGATATTAAAATCAGGGTAGTACCTTAAAACGAATTCTGCCATACGGAGCAATTTGACGCAATAAAAACACATTTCTACAGCAATTTTCTAATATTTCAAACAATTATGAATCAGTATGTCCCGTAAATAAGGCAAACTATAAACCCTTACATCTGGCCACTGAAAAGTAATCATTCCAAGTAGCCGCACTGTTCTGTTAAAGCGTTCGATCCAGGTACACTGCAAAAAAACGTGTAAAAGTCCACGGTGTTAGGAAGTGCGTGTTTAGATTTTAACACACGCATGAATCTTTACAGCTATCACAAGCTCATAAAAGTCATAACGTATTGCCGAAACGGGTTGTGAGACACAGTAGCAACGCGTTGCGAAAATTTCACAACGCCGTTGCTGGGTCGGCCAATTGAATATGATTTTCTGTGACCTATTTCAAAAAATTTACCGACAACGCGTTGCAAAGTATCTAGCAACGCGGAACCTTCACACCACTTCACGTATTGCCGCAACGTATTGTATAACGTATTGCTGCGCGTTGTGAAAAAAGTCCAACGCGTTGCGCATGTCGGCAACGCGTTGAGGTGTCGGCCAATAAAAATTATGAATTTCTGTTGAGTAATTTTTTGTAAAGTATCTGGCAGAAGCGTTGTTCGAATAGCACAACGCGTTTCAAGCTTTCACAACGCGTTGCGAGATTATATTTTGGAAATACGTCACAGGAAAGAAATTCATGATTTTGATTGGCCGACACCGCAAAACGTTGCCGAAATGACGCAACGCGTTGGTGACTTTCTCACACTGCGACGATACGTTATGACCCTTTATAGCTGTGGCCTTCGCAACGCGTCGTGAAGCATTGCAAAGCTCGCAACCACGTTGTGAAGGTTTTGCACGCGTTGTATGTTACAGTTTCCACAACTAGTTGCTAGATATTTGCAAACGTGTTGTGGGTTCTATTTTTTGAAATGGGTCACAGAAATTCATCATCTAATTGGCCGACACAGCAACGCGTTGTGAAATTTAGGCGGCAAACGCGTTGCTTACTGCATATTTATTCATCTTTCCCTGGAGAAGCCAGCGTACAACGAACCGGCTACCTCAGTTGTTCTAGCACGGGCGCTCTAACCAACTGAGCTATCAAGACTGGGTTGGTTCGAAGAGCGATATATATATCTATAAGTGTGTTAGGTCCGAAAGGTTCTTCGCTTCCTAGCGGATTAGCATCAGAACGGTTTACATATACAATTTAATTGCGAGTTGCCTACTGCGAGTGCTACTTTGGGCGAGTTGCTTGCTTGCGCGAGTGGCTACTTAAATACGAGTTGACACTTTCTCACAACGCGTGCGGTAGGTAGGTAGGAATATGTACGTTATGGCCTTTATGGCTTGCGATCATACACACACACTTGAGGACTTGACTGATTGAGAGAAAAATATTGTATTAAATGTTAATTATACATTAGCGGATTGTGATACGATGATATAAGGATGGACTTTTTAGCCAAGAAATGGTGCACGCATACATGTCTTTGCGTCTTGACAAACTGCAAAGCCTGCCATAGTTGTGTTATTAAAGGAATAAAAACGTATAGTTTGTCTGGCTTCTAAACTCTCATTACACGGACTACAGCCGGGATACGGTCAAGGTCACCGGGCAAAAATTATCAGATTTAGTGTCAAATTAGTGCTATACAAAGCAAAAAATGCATTTTATTTCTTCGAGGGACAGCTCTGAGGTCAAGTTTTTTTACCCTCTAGACAATGTAGAGGCCTGTTACATTTGCCCACCAAAACCAAATGCCAAAACACGTTTAGTTTGGTAAAATAATGATCAATACGAACAAAGTTTGACACCAGTTTCAACGCACGAAACCGGAGCAGCTGGGTAAGTTTGCACTCCAGGATGACTTAATAGGGCTGTGTACCGTTTAAAGGTTTGCATTTCGTGATTTCAGCCCTTCTTGTTTATTCATTGATCATAGATATCCATGAGAAAAGCTTATTCTCTCCAAAATTTGAGAT
This sequence comes from Ophioderma brevispina, assembly GCA_023653785.1. Taxonomy (NCBI): domain Eukaryota; kingdom Metazoa; phylum Echinodermata; class Ophiuroidea; order Amphilepidida; family Ophiodermatidae; genus Ophioderma; species Ophioderma brevispina. The sequence continues at coordinate 7,373 of JAMKCH010047703.1, forward strand.
GATCCCGATCTGCGGTTTGGGTTTTGTGTTTATGAGCAATGGCTCATTTCCCACGGTTCCCATAGGCTATGGCGTAATTTCAATATACAAAAATACAAATACAAATTGCGGAATTTCTTACAGAGCGGACCGAATTGGCAAGTAAGAGTACTAAGGCTTAACGGTTCAATGATATAAAATAGTCAAATTCTCTAGGTAATTCGGGGGGCGAGGATGTGGATCACAAAAAATGCCCCCTTTACTAAGGTCGGACCCAAGACAAAATATTCTACCTGTCTGCGCTCTACAAGGTGTGTGATTATGATCTTATAATGTGTTAAAATGATTGCAACTGTTTTGAGTCGGACTCAAAAGCCGCGTATTGTAAAAGGGGCTCGTCTCGTTGGTATGAAAAAGTATTCAGATATACGTTGTAATGAAATGGGCCATTAGTTGAAATAACTTCCACAATTTGAAAACAATTGGGTGTTACATTTTGTCAAAACGGGGGGGGAGGAGGAGTAAGTAGGAGTAACTAATTACTCTGTAAGCTTCACATATCTGCCACAGAACAGAGAAGGATGCTGACATTACTGCCAATATTTATCAAACTGAAAAGCATGCAGTCATCAGCAAGTGCTAGTTATATGGTGCCAATTCCTGGCTATTTCACCTTTCACTTCTCAGTAAAATCGTACTACAACCTGAAGTACAAAGTCTGCAAGCTTTTAAATGTGTCAAAACATGCTAGAAAGAAACACTGTAAAATTTGCAAGGATGTCACATATTCCCGTTGCAGATTTGTTTGTAAATCTTGCTGTTTTACAGAATGTAAACATCCAAATTGTTTTTCAAATTTGTGGAAGTACATTCAGCCGAAGTGTCCATTTCATAATGTCGAATATTTAATGCGCAATTGAGTCCCCTTTAAGTCATGCAGGACAATCGCAAAAGAATTCGCAATTTTCAAGTTGATTTTGTTGTGCGTACAAGTCGTACTTTCACCTTGTGACCGAATATATCAGTGACATGCGTTTTGTTCCTTTGTTACACCACTACAAAACTTTCTATGACGTGACTGTGAGATTACTTTACTAAAACACCTTTGAATGAAAAACAAAACAAACCATTAGAATAAGTTCCATTCCATACATTTCTTTGAGTTTAAACAGCACCGTGGTATAGGTTCACATGGTTTGACATAGTAGAAAACAGTGGGGGTCGGTATGGGGTCATATTCTAATCCATGGGTGGTTTGAAGAACGAGGTACTATAAAGATACAAAAACGTGTTTACCTCGTAAACGCTGGTTATCTGTAGCCTATAAAACACCGGCATATACACGAAGGCAACTAACAAGCTCACTATGGTATAAGACAAACCAAACCACCAAAACATAGTGCCGTAATTGTATGTCTCGGCAGGTGTACCCAGCACGGTGATAGCCGACATAAAACTGGCTACGAGAGACATTCCAACAGGAATCGCACTCATGGCACGATTGGCTACGAGGTACTCTTTCGTTGTTTTCTGGCGCCCACCACAGAGAGCGTGAAAGATTCCGATCCCCGCAGACAAACACAGCATAAGAGAAAACACAACATAATCCCAATTTGAAAACGTATTTGTATGTTGCTCCACCAACATTATGATATAGTCAAACTGTTAGTGCCAAGGTAAAAGCTGAGCGGTATAGTTGAGTAGAGTTAGGAAACTATTCGTGCAGCTTTATGCGAGGCAACCGACCGTTTACATGGTTTAGTAAGCAACTGACTGCTGTGTCGTGTGGTACACGAAATGGTATCGAAAGGGGTGGAGCTAGGTATGACGAGTAGTTACTACAGGAATTATGTGGTATATTGTATTTCTATATTAATTAATTTTTAATTCCTCGAAAGAAAGTGGATTATTCAAATATTATTTCTTGGCTGAAATTTATCTAACAAGTGTTACGACTTTTAGAATACTTTCTAAACGTTTGAGCAGATTGCTATTTTTTTTACAAAAGTTTAGAGGAAATACATGTGATGAGCGTGATGCATCTACATTAACGTCCTTAAAGGAGAACCTGTATCAAGAATAACTTATACGCTATAAAAACAATTATTAAACACATATGGAGTGGTTTCATGGGAAAACGGAATTACACTAACCAAAAACGAATTAAAAACATTTTGTCTGACCATGCGCTATTTGAAATTCGCGCTAGTGTATATTATGGGAAATGTATTTGTGTTATGCGATACGGACGGCACAGTAGCGTCATACATCTTCACACATGATGCTTCCATAATGTGTATTTCCTATGGCATGTATGACGCAAACGTGCCGGTCGTATCGCATAACACGTTTATAACACTAGCGCGATTTTTAAATAAATGGTTTTAATTCATTGTTAGGGTTAATATAATTCCGTTTCTCTATGAAACCACTCGACATGGTCAATAATTATTTTATAGTGTATATTGTTTAAGATTTTTCGTTGTACGGATTCTCTTTTACCAAATTAAGCATATTTGAAAAATTCAAATCAAGGTTATAAACAGGTTTACTATGAACTTATTTTCCAACAAAGATTTAGATAAATGTGTCTTCTGCGTTGTATAAATAATCGAATAGGATTTATTCAAGTTTGCATGAATACCCGCAATTTGTGTTTGACTAGCCTAAGAATTGAAAAGAAAAATGAACTTTACATTAGCGAAAACGGGTCTTGCAGTTCCACGGCTCAACGAACAACGTGTAAATATGAAAGGTTTTCGTCAACCGTGGGCCGTATCTTAACAAATCATTGAAACCTCGATAGAAAAACTTCAACAAAAGATATAATAAAGTAGGTCATAGTTGTATTTGTTTGCATAATGACGCGCAGATGTTTACATGCAGATGGTAAAATACTACCAGATGCCCACTTGAACTATGAAGCTCATTGGCTTTGCGCGCGAATAGTCTGATAAAGGTATACACCACTAACCTGGTTGCTGTTAGGATCAAAAATCTTGGGTGGACACTTTTTGGCATGGCATCTGAAAAAAGAACTGCTTTAAAATGTCTGAAAATTCACTAGGTATATTAAGAAAGTGGTTGAATTTCATGATTGACATTGTAGACTGGTATGTTTTCTCAAAGTAAATGCATGTGGACAGTTTATTTGAGGCAATTTGCCCCGCGCTCATCAAGTTCACATCGATTTGCCCAAACTAGCTCAAACTCAGACGTACCGACTATAGAGCATCTCGTGCTGGGCATCTTGGAGTGTTGTGAGCTCAGCGATTTTTCTGGAAATTGGGTCATTTGTGATTTTTAGCTTGTACCTTGGTGTGATATTGTTGTATTTCCTCTGAGAGAGTTTTAAAAGTGAAAAAAACATGCATGATCATGTGTTAGTGGCTAATATTAGAGTTAGTGGTGTAACCAACTCCTGAATATTACATTGTTTTTGTATATATTAATTAAATCATGGAAAATTTAATCATATAAATTAGGTGTGTTTGGAAATTATAAAATAATTAATATAAAAATAGTGCTTTGCAACAAACATGACTTATCTGATTTACCTACTAGTTATGTGCAGGCTAGAGTGCGGAAACTTCCTGAGTTAGAACATGTTAGAAGACGTACGCAGTTAGAAGAGAATAGGAGCACAGTGTTTTATCTTGTTCATTCTAAGAACTGCACACAGTTTCCTTATTGACAAAGACGTAAGATTCCACCATATGCGAAGGAACAAATTTCTATGTCAAAATACATCAAGTGCAGGATGTGGATCCTCTGACACGTTTCTGTGAACTGTAAGGATTGCGACATTTTCAACTTGTCGTTGCATGTTTTTTTTGCATCATGGGAGATTTGCTAAGAACAAATTCTGTTGCAAGTCATATTTCGTTGCCAGTTGACAAGATATTTCACCGAATGTAGACCTCTCAAACAGAAGGTGGAGACCTTGTATAACATTTTAGTTAAAGAATCTTATGAGTTATAAAATCTTATGTTATAGGTTGTAATATTGGAAAATCACCAGAATCATCAGAGCTGCACAAGATTGGGTCCCTTTGCAAAAACAAATGTTAACATTAAAACACCAGCATGATTTTGTCTACACCAGTGACGACTCTAGAAAGAGTTCACCTTTAATTCACTGTACCTGTACATAGACTATTGTTATCTATATCAAGCTGCAGTTATACTTCCAGTATTTCTCCAGGTCTACATGTTTACAAATTAATCAACTTCAACTTCAACTTTATTTCCATAAAAATCATGTTACACAAAAGCAAATTACATAGACAAAATTTATGGAGGAGTTGACCAAAAGGCCAATAAGACCAGACTGGGGTCATCCCCTGAAAGTTATGTTACAACATCTTAAGATAAGGACATACAATCAACAAAACACCAAAAAACGGCTCAATGCACCA
>JAMKCH010047704.1:0-11304 GCA_023653785.1 Ophioderma brevispina
ATGCAATAGGCCTATAGTTAATCAGATAACAACAACACTTACAATGATAAAGCGGAATTCCAACGGACCTTCAACATGACAGCGGACCTTAACATGACAAAGCAACATTGTCACTTTTGGGGTGGGGTGCGTCGCACCCCCCGGCTACGGCCCTGCATTGGGGCCCTATTCTTAACCCCCCGAACCCGCAGGGGGTGGGCTTCATAGGTCAGAGGTATCCACATTAAAAGAAGATGTAAATAGGGCACGTCATGAAGATTCCCTGGTATTTAGGTTACAGTTGTTGGGGGGGGGGGAACATTCAAGAAACGCTGGCAGCACCTTTCCGTATATATTGTAAACGTTAGTCAGCTGTGGCCAGCGCACGGCGTTACCAAGGAGTTAAGTAAAAAACACAGCAGACATCTATTTGAACATTTTCCTTTTAAGATGGAAAAAAAGGTGTGCCAACCTGGGAAGTGCTTATTAATTTGAGGAAAGTAAACAGGCTCAGTGCACCCATTGGATTACACGCTTTATTCCGTTATCATACCTTTTATACTGACTGAATAAAGCATGTCATCCAATGGGTGCACGAGCCTGGTGTCGTTTCACGCATCAAGACTTAGTAATTCATGTTGCTTTTACCATTTCAGATGCTTAAAGGCAGAAATCGAACAAGTGTGATTTTGCACGTTAATATTTGACAAAGCGTATCTTTTGTTTTACGTATCGGATTGCATGAAAGCTTATTTTATTAGCTTGAAAGGAATACCAACAAAGATCCCATGTCTACTTTCTTTACTGAACATGGGTACTTTGATAGTGTGAGGTTATCTGACCATGGGCCTGTTTGTTAGTAAAAAAACAAAAGGTTTACATCACTTATCACTTGAACAAATCATGACCTTGGTGGCCTGGAGATGATGTTGCATGGTTCCCAGCCTATCCTCTGTTTCTTGGCACTTGCCTACTAACAATGCATACCCAGAGGTGTCACCCACATAGTGTACCAAAATATTTAATATTGAGATTTGTCTTACAAAACTATTGATAAATTGGTTAACAAGGTCATATTTTCCTTGAGATGTGGTGCTTTGTTTGTCTGTGGTTTCTTGAATAGTTATGTTGTGTTTGTGCTAAAATTCCAAAGGGGTGAGTGTTTTGGGCATAATAAGCATTTTTGCTTGACTCTTCCATAGTCACGGGTTTTGTTTCTATGATGTGAAGTGGATTGAAAAAAAAGTTAGAAAAATATTGATCATTTACCCGCAGTCTTTTATAGACTTATAAAACTTTGTAGCTAATAACCTGAAAACACATAACTGACTAAATGCTTAGTATCTCGGCTGAAATTAAATATTGCAGAAATTTTGAAAGAAAAAATCCTGAAAATCAAAACGAGAGCATCATGATGCATGTACACCCTTGTTTATGATGGACAGGTATCTAAGGTTGGTCAGATCATGCAGACCATACTCCCCTTACCACATCCACCCCCCGTCCCACTTCCCACATCTGACATCCCTTCCCAACATCCCATCACCTCCTTCTTACACCCCATCTTCCCATCACAGCACCCATCTGCCCTTCCCAACACCTTCCTCGGTCAGTAGTTCATATGATGACAAAAATATTATATTATACAAAGTTTTATCTATAGTATGAATACAGTCATTAATTTTTTTGCATAGTTTACATAGGCTAGGAGTTTCACTTATGTTATAAATGGGTTTCAGAACATATGTTTCCATAACAATGTTTCGTGATGAAAAAGTATTTTCTGATAACAGGTGTTGTTCAGCTACAACTAAGAGTCCTAAGAAATGAAAATGACCTGAACATAACCATGCTAACTGAAAGTATAACCGCGGTCAAGATGAATGCACTCTAGACCCGTATTCAATAGGCCAGCCATGTTGGTGGACAAGATAGAACATTCCAGGACTACGATAAGTCATCTGTCAATGACCCTGTGCAAATCGCTCAACATGGATTGATTGTTGACAGCTTATGTATTGTAGTCCTGGATGTATCATCTTGTCCACCAACCTGTCTGGGCTGACGTCATAATTGAATACGGTCTATTAAAAGGGCTTTCTTGATACATCTGGTACATGTCTTTCAAGTTAACCATTTAACTAATTAAAATTGTGCAACCAAGATGTTGATGGCAATTTGAGCATTTTGACCTTCCAAACGGGTCCATGGTCTACCTCCTCATGCGGCAAGCCTTTCGTTGGAGGGTCATCCAGTACAACAGAATGATCACACGTTTTAAGTTGTACACAGGACAATCCTTTTGCTTCAATGCTATTCTTCATCATCCAACCATAGATATACACACCATCCCGGTGACTCCCGCCGATTCCTGTAATTTTGATTTTCATTAAGCCCCTCCCACCCCAAAACAACAGGCTCCAACGGCCAATTAAGTGGACTATGGCCGTTCAGCCTCTGGTGCGTCTTGGCTCAGACCCACCCCTGGGGGAGACACTGCCACTACCAATTTTTGATACCAAAAAGAAATGTAGCCCCTGATTAAAGAAAACACACACAGTATTCCTCGTCCCATCATCGGACTATAACTTGGTAGCTAGCTACAAGGTTAAAAAATCGTGAAGATCAAACGACCCCTGATAAGACTGTTTACGAGTGCCTGATAAGATATTTTCATGAAGTTTAAATTGAACATTTCATCTTTCCAATGAATGAAATATTCTTTACATTGCAAATGAAAAATGAAAAAACTTTTTACATAACTTTCAAGTAGATCACAGTTTATTAACACCTCGTGCACTAAGGGGTTGCCACAATTCCGTTAGGGGGTTTAGGACCCCTCCCTTATAGACCCCCTTTCCTGAAGGATTTTTGGATGAAATCCACCAATGTTAAAAGGCTTCAAAGATATCGACAAGAGAATAAGCAAACTGAAAGAAAAAAATTTTCAGTGAAACTAGGGCAAAACATTGATGTTAATTTGGCGTAAATGTGCGAAAAAAAACACTAATTTGTTACTACTGCAATTTTCTTCTACTGCACGATTCACCTAAACTTGTGCTCCATATTCAACAACTAAATGTCCCATGCCATTTTTTTTTAAGGTTCTTGTATAATTTTACCATAGGTTCTACGAGTAACTGCTATGATTACATAAATATTATGGCACATGGCTAATATACTTTCCAAAATATTTTGATTATGTTACTTGTTTATGTTACCCGTGTAATGCATTTGAAAATCAGAATCCAGTGACTAGTAGAGGGGGATGTACGATTTGGCGCGCTTCCAGTGGTTTCTGACTGCATTCATGTCATGATGCGTAGTTTTTAATTAGCCCTCTACTCAAACTATTTTCATGAGCTACGCAAAGATATTGCCGCTCTGTTTTGTAAAGGCAACCTGATGCAAACTTCGCAATACCCTTACAAAAGTGATAATTATCGGTCATACAGCCCCATTGATAAGAGGTTGATGACCTTCAACCGGTGGTCTGGGTTCACGAGCATCCCACACGATAATCCAATTATAAACCTGATATGGGCCTGCCTGTTTTTTCCTGAACATACTGAAATGTTTAGTTTTTGCTATTAGAATAAAATTGTTAATAATTTTGCATTTTGCTGTGGACAAATTAGTTTTATCAAGAAAATTTGTAAATGAGAAAAAATCAGTCCGTGTGATATCTTATACATGATATGCTGTCACAACTAGAGTTTATTTCTGAGGTTATTTAATGACCATATCCGTGTACATTGGAAATGGGTAGGGGCTGTAAGGAATTACAAGTGGAAAGAGTATTATAGAGAGAGTGAGTATGAAGAGTAGCAGGGTAGAGCCCTGGGGGCAGGCCCTCCCCTTTTTTTTAAGGTAGGAATGTGTGGCCCGACGTCCGAACTAGAGGGGGGGCCTCGGGAACTGATTTGTCTTTTAAAGCAAAACTGAAATCAAGCACAATTCCACTGGCACGCATTTTTTGTGGAAAAATCGGCAATGCAACAAAATAAAAAGTATAATTCCCAAAACAAAATACGGGTGTTAATCGAAGTTTCTGTATTTGTATTAAAAATGCTTGTATTGTAAATTTTATAACAGTTTAAAAATAAACCATTGAGACTGAAGAACAAAGTGAGTACATCGTTAAATGATATAACTTAAACAATATACTAGGCGTGAAAAAATCACATTTTCAACGCATTTCTTTTTTTTCCAGGATTTCAAAATTTATAAACATTGTGCTTTTTTTAAACTGATCACAAAAAAAAGGAGAAGAAAACAATCTGGCAGTAAACAGGCCGAAATAAATGGTCTACAAAGCAGTAAAAAGAAGCGGCCACTTTTTTTTTTTTTTGCCCATCCATATTGGCTAGGTAGGGTGTTGATATACTGAAACCAGACCAACTTTTTTTCTTTTTTTTGGGGCCTAAATACAGGTAATCTGAAATCTTTAACATTAAACCATGTTTTCAACTGATTTAAAAATTAAACCCAACCATTTGGAGTTATTTGAGGTCATTATCTGGGGAATGATCCTAGCATGTAAAGCAAACACGCTTAACATCTGGTTTCAGGGATAACTATTGGAAACTCACTCTGGGTCTTTTCGGTCCATATTCGGTGATGTTATGTATCTGTTCGAATGTAATTAATATTACTAATAATGTACGATTGTCTACAACAAACAAACGCAAAATGTACATTAAAATACATTTGCTTGTTTTATATGCTGGTAAATGTGTTAATAACAATGTTTTGTCATTAATGTGATCATCATTTACAGCACATCAGCGTTATTTCTGTTTGTGTGTCTGCTTTTACATAGAAAAAAATGTTCCTTTTTTATATACACAAGTCCCGATAACCAAAAAAGTGGGTGTTGAAATATTTAAGATTTCCACCAGTATTCAAATTCTAAACATTACTTTTTATTGTTTGACACTGGTCAATATGTTCTCCTTTAATTGGCCAATAGAAAGCAGACGCATTTTTACAAACAGAACAGTAATAACTACATCAAAATATGCACAATTAATCGCGAAAGAAACGTGAAACAATTTACTAAAAAGTATTTAAGTTTATTGATATACCATCTATACTACAGCTAAATTAATACTTTCCAGGATGAGGATCTACCGTGAATTATGCTGGAAAATGGGCCGAATTGCAGGCGTACGTACCTTTCTGTTAGCCCCACAGTTCACGGAAGAGATTCCTAGGCCCCTACACGCGTATATACGCGTGCGTGCGTACATGAACAACTTTTCTTGGAAACCACAGGGCGCTATTTTTTGTATATAAAAGTCTTTAGAGTAAATTGGATTGTCGTCCTATAGTTTGTTTTGTCCCAGCCTTGAAATTGTGTTTTATTTTAAGAGTAAAAGCAGTTACATCATACAAACACGTAAGGCTAACCATAACCCTACTGCCTCAAATTTTCCGGGCTGAGCTCTAATACCATTAATATCTGACATGAAAGGCGCACCTGACCTGTCTGTTAGCGGGCAAGTTTGCGGAAGCGATTTCCATGTCTAAGACCGCATGATACACGTGGGTGGCGTAACATATTATATGACCTAACTTTCTTGGAAACCTCTACATCATCTTGATAATTAAACATGTCTTTAAAAGAAGGGTTTTTAAACCAGCTTACTTCGAGGACTACTTCAAAGCTACATTGTGTGAGTTAAAAATTGTAAATGCTGTGGGCCCTACATGTGGATTGGTTTATCAGGGCTAGCGGTGCACCGTGAGAGGGAGTCTATTCCTTAGACCAATCAAGTTATTTTTATTTGCGAACCAACGGAAAAGCAAACATTATTATCGGATCAATTGTATTTAACGCTTGGGGCATCACTGCCGATAGCGACTGCAAATCAGAGTTCAAACACTCGCTCCAGCACTTTGATTTATGGAGTGCTACGGGCAATTTGTTGTCTCCTACTGAAAGTATCAAATTCCTATGCATCGTGATGAATACAGTCAGAACCCACTGGAAGCCGAACGCCGTAAAAGTCGACTCAGAGATTTCGAAATATTATTTTTGTTGTTTGTAATAATGAAAAAAATAGTCACTAGAACCAAAGATTTAAGTAACCTAAAATGCACAATTCCGAAATTTGAGATGACGATTTTCGTTTTGATTTGCAGTAAACATTTATGTGTAAGTATTAAGTCCCATAGATTACTGTGTATAACCAAAATTCCGGAATCCGGAATTTTCTAACAAAGTTGGGATTCTATATGAAGGAATCGATTTAAGCTTAGCAATTTCACACAGTGTTAGTTAGGGACAAAAGATTAGGACATGCAAAAAAAACAGATTTTTTTGGAAATTGAGGGCGCCCTCCTAGGGAAATCTCTGAGTTCGGCCTTTAAGCTATATAAAGTTTTCATCTTGATAGAATGGCTTCACTCAAAACCCCATCTGTAAAGTTTTCTCACCATTATTTCAATCCGTTTCGATTTCTTAGAGCTAGAAACACGATTTTGTGAGCCCCATAGTCTGTGTGTAAAAATAATATCGGATCAACCAAAAGGGAGTATTAAGAAACATTTTTGCTCAAACTTTCAAACCAATAAGCTTCAGCCCATAAGATTTCACAGGGACAATGAGAAGAAAAAATTACCAGCTTCTTCTGATACCAAAATTTTGATCACTTCCAGTAAAAATCTGGGGTTCTGGGGAACGAGGCTATTCATTTGTTTAGATGTAAAACATATTTTGCCCAATGATTAGTCTTTTTAGTCTATACAACAGCCTGGTTTTACCTCATATACATTAAGTAAATTATTTAGGGGATTCAAATAATCTGAGCTAATCTGTATATGTTAAACAAAAGAAAATTATCCGACTGTGTTCCAATTCACATTTTTTGGCTTCCAGACCTCTCCTCTGTAGTAATTTGAAACCCTTACAGTTTTTGATATCCATAAATTACAGTCGTGCTATTTTTATGTTCAGGTTTCACAAGGATTTATTACCCAGATTATTTTTCCATTATTTGTAAAAGGAACTGCATTTCATGGATATGGGACCAGGCAAGCAATTGGTATCGGTCTTCTAAGTTTATGACCGATCTTTCCCGTAATACAATCCGAGGACAGGGTTCCTGTTATGTGGTAATGCCCAGTCCTTTAGATAACTGTCGTTCAAATTCCGTGTACCAATTTAAAGCTAGTACAAAGCCTTCTACGTGCTCAATATTCCTGACTATAGATATAGTTTAATTTAGTGTTGTTGTCAAATTGAGTTCTCCATTGGAATGTAATTTCACACTAAAGAGACACGAAGCATTTTATCGGAAAGGCGGCCCCCCTTTTTTCTGCATGTGTGGAACGCTCTTGGACAAGTGTGATGTGTGCGATCAAAATCTGGGTGGATGGGCAGAATACGAAATCTTTATATAAGATCAGCAAGATGATGATTTAGAATTTTTGTCGCTCACGTCAGGAAAAAACACATGCATGATTTTTGTGGGGACGTTAACAGTGGCGAGCTGGTGTTCAAAACGTGTTCGGATTCTTTTTTACTTGATTGTTATTATGCCTTCAGAATGTTGTGATAGGTGTTATGCGGCGCCATTGCGATGCAAATTGAGAGATTCGTATCCTCAAAAAAAATCTCTCCCACTCTTTAAGGGTTTGTTTTTCCTCTCATGGATGTGATAATTTTTTTTTTTTTGGTCTGAGCATGGATATGTAAATGTATCTGTATATAAGTATATTTTTTCCGTTTACTGTTTTTCAGTACTTGCTATTTTATTTATTCATTATTGCAACATACTGTCTGTCTTCACCGTGTCTCGTTGTCTTGTATGGCCACTTTCCTTATGTGTGTTTTGGTAGGTTCCTTGTTTTGCCAATGTTGTATACTTAAACATTAATTAGTCAAGGTGGCCATTGAATTTCGAGCATCTGCTCTGTTTTGGTCCCTACCAATGTATTTTCGTACAAATATTGTCTATGCTGAATAAACAAACTGAAACTGAAATTAGCGATCGGGCCATGACCTTTTTCCCCTTTGTGTGGTTTTTTCCCTTATGTGACTAGACACATAAGACAGCATTCAAGATCTGACTTGCGGTTTGGCGACACGGGTTGTGAAAAAAATTATAGATGGTGAAACACTAAATATTATTCAATGTATGTTTTCTAGGGTACAATTACATGCAGTTTCTGATTTGGCCCTTAAAAATGGTGAAAATCACACTTTTTGAGATATAATCCATTTTTTTGGCCAATTTTGCGCCAAATTGGGCCTTTTTTGAGTGACAAAAATTTGGATTGTCTATTTGGAATAGACCAGTATCTACAACCAAAAAATAAGCCAGTTGTTATTGGGTATATTTAATGTTTTAAATTATTCACCTATCTTTACACATAAAATAGTGGCAGTGTTTTAAAAACTACTCCTGATTTTGGTTAGACCTTCTTGAAATTGTACGTTGGAGTGACAAAAAGTGTACGCAACATTGAAGGTTTTGTCCAATTTGCGACTTTCATAATGACCATATTTCACAAACGTATACCCTAGGCGATATTATTTTTGTTGTCATTTTGTTCAGAAATGCAATAGCAAAAACATTGGTAGTAAGTTTTGAACAGAATGCTCTTTACTAAGAAAAATTATGTTGCAAAATGTTACCCTACCCCTTAATTTTCTGCAGGCAGTGAAAAACTTACTGATTTGATAAAAAAAAAAATTCAAACTCAAAAATTCAGGGATTAATGGATTTAAAAAATAGAACTTGATTATGCCATCAATATCTCCCCCTACAACAGTTCATATTTATTGTAGACTAGGACTCTCAGTTTTGAGTTTGAATTTTTATCAATCATTTTTTTCCTTCCGGCAATTTAGGTCGTTTAATGTACAAAAGCATTCTATATCATACCAATACCACCTGAAAACCAGCAGACTAGCTGACGTAGGACTCAGAATGAAAAATACAGTTCTATAAACATCTTCCAATGTAAAATACCCTTCCTTTTTCTCACTAAGGTCAGTAAAATTACTGTTATTCCTAGTTTTAGCATGTTGTCTCTTTTTCCCTATCGAATATCATGGAGGTTTGTATTTTGAGGTTGTTAGCAATGAAAGGGGGATAGTCATTTGCTTTTAATGCCAGCTTCAGTTTCTACACAACAAGTCACACCAGACAGAAAAAGTGGTTTCCATTCAAAATTCTTGAACGTCAGTTTTTACTCATTTTGTCCTCCAAACGCAAGTCAGATCTTGAACGCTGTCAAATAAGAATATAGCATTTTTTTCACATTAAAATGATGTTACCCCCCCTATGATGAAATTTGGCAAAAAAGTCACATAATGTTAAGGCCACTCCTAAACACACCCACACAAGTCATAATGGTCCATGTAGTTGTCCAACAGTCCAACAGACACAACAGAAATGTCACACATACATAAAAGTCACACAAGACCCACAAGAGCCATATAAAAAAGGACAACAAGCCCAAAGACACAAATATAACCTTTTATATGGTGCATGGGTGTGTGTGTGGGGGGAAATACACCTGATATTTTAATATACATATGCGCATCATGTCAAGGCGATGACGGATGTGACGGTTTCAACATCATAGTTCAACTCAATTTTAATAAATCTTAGTGGGTTTAGACCAGGAGCGGGGTCACCTCTTCTCAGAACCCTTGCCACCCCGCAAGCCCCCCCCCCATAAAGTGACCATTTGTACAGAGTCGTAGGAGAATGACACAAATTAGCCCCCTAACCAATTATGCCTCGGCACCCCTTTACTCCACCCCCCCTTTGCAAAGCCTGGTTCCTCACAATGTGTAAGGGTTATTGGGTTAGAGACGGGCTTGCTCCTCAACCCTAATACAGGATTGTGACGAGGTGACTTTATTGTATAGCCATAAATGATAGGCCTGAGGCACTATCTTCTATATATTACTCCATAATTGATTTCTTCAAGCCTACCCCTCTTCAGGCTTATAGTTCAATAAAATATGGGCCTGTGGTGCAATCCTCTTAGCCAGTTCGTTTGTCAAGCATCCGATATGCTATGATTTTGATAACAGTGCATTGGTATATCTTCGTCAGTACTACCAAAATGAGTACATACATACCTAGTATGGAGTAACAATTGACATCTAAAGCCCCGAATCAGGCAAAACTAGGCATGTTCCACAGAAAAATAGGCCAAAAAAAAATTTCATTAAATCAAATTTTGCGCTAAAGATTTCGGATTTTCATGCAGTTTTCAGCTCAATAATGGCAATTCACTAGTATATCACGGACGCTCAAGCCGATGGTAGATTGACGCCCAACCATCATCTAATTCCTCACAGAGATATTCCAGCGACTTATTTTATCGGCCCTGCCAATACGAAGAACTCGAACCGGGACCCCTCGGTCTTAAGTCGAGCGCGCATGAGTTAGAGCCTAAAGAGGAATTCCCCGTAGTCTATGACATTACGTTATTATACCCTCGTGACAGTATTACAAAACAAAGAGTTTTAGAGCATACTGTGCAGAATACCTTTAAAATGTCCATACATTCTGGGATGGCAAAACCACCCTCTTACCCTTCGACTTGATGGCATACCCTAACTCCGAATAGTACCTTTCTACGAAAGCTTTCGCATTTTAACCGCCACCATAGGAAAGGTACATCTGGGGTGTAAACCATCTGCAGTTATGTCCATTTTCCCTATTCACTGTTGCACACAGTGCATCAATAGGCCCATGACCTGTCACGCGTACTCTTTGCTTAACGAATATAGGACATGAGAAAACTCACATCGTTGCGAGAAAAGTGCTCAAGGTATTTTCTTCGTAGAAGCTTTAATTGTAATAGGAATTAGAATATATTATCATCAATAAACATAGTGATTTTATTATGATAGAACCAATTAAGAAAAAATTCAACAATGGTTAATTATAAAGAGTGGATTTGGTAGGTATAATAGCTAACTTCTATGGCAAAAATCACATAGTGATTGCTGGGCAGAGATCAAGAGGGTGCATGGACAATGAGTTAGACCTATACTCCTCGTAGAAGCTGACACCCAAGATATCTATTTTCTAAGATGGTGTAATTGGTTGACATATGTTGCTGGGAAAGATCCGCAACGCCCATTTCTAACAAGGCTCCAAACATGTGTAAAAAAGGCCTACTCGCAGGTGCGCCAACAAAAATTTCGCCCTACCGCGGCCAAGGGCGCGCCAAGGCGCGGCAAAATTGACCAAAAAGAGCCCAATTTTCCACTTGTCGCTTAGGAGCATGTGAGGGCGCTATTTTTACTAAAAAACGCCATTTAGTAGGATTTTTAACTATTTTCTATTA
>JAMKCH010047705.1:0-12219 GCA_023653785.1 Ophioderma brevispina
TGGGGAAATTTATAACAAGGAGTACATTAAATGGTCCTATCTTACCTTTACTCTACGCTTAGGGTACACCATTGCAGAAACAATTGTGTTGCATGTGTTCTGGGGATCCTTTAATATACAAAACAGAGGAAAAATACTAACAATAAACACATCAAAAAAGTATCTGGTACATTCTCAGTTTGTTCATGTAATTAAAAACAACCGTACTAAAGTAGAGTATCGAATGGTATGCATTTAAATGCCGAAAGACTGGACTGACATTAGTAAGCATAATTGTTCTGCTTTTCACCCATTGGTGATTAACCAGAACTCAGGACCTCTCATGCTGCATATTCTACTGAATTGCCGTGTTATATCTCAAAAAACTTGTTAAATTAAGGTGAATTAAGTGGTCACTCACAAGTGATTGTGCTCCATTGAGGACGATGGATCCATAATGCATGGAAAAGAGATTGACATTCACTGGAGTATTGACCCAATAAACTACACACATGCTCATGCCATTATTATGGTTGCTAAAAGGGAAAAAGGCAGAGAGATTAATGATTAAGAGATGTTACTGACTGTGATATTGTTTGAGTGCATTGATGACGGTGAATACTTTTGGGGAGAAAGAGTGAAATAATCATTTATGTAAGTAAAGTAGTAAAAGTTTTAAATCTGGTTTTGTCACCACTAACAGGGGGTGGCTGGATTCACATCACCAGTCACAGCAATACTGTGTGAGGAGTTATTGGAGCAAAAGATAATTGACCGGGTGCCCCTTCCTGATCGTCAATGTGCTGGATGACTGCCGTAGCTCTCCAGAGCCAATGCACTGTAGTTTAGGATCTACATTTTAGTTCTTACACAGGTCAGTACTGGTTAACATGACACCAGTAGCAGGACCCTTTAAGAAAACCTGACCTAACCTTTTTTATGATTGCCATAAATAATTTCCAAAGGTTCAGACTAATTTATTATCTGACAGTTCAACTTTGTTAATTGAAACCAACCTCTGCTTACCTGGTTTAGGGATCCATGCGTACTTTTTGGACACACCAAGAACATTTTACAGTCTGTACACATGTCTGATGTGGGAAGCTATAAAAACAGTGAGAAAAAAAGAGAACACATTATGGATGGTATATAACATTAACTTTTGGAAGGACATTAAAGGAATGCACCAATGAACGACAAATATGCATGAGGTGTTAAGTTAGAATATTCAAAAAACACATTATGTTTATAAATCATATAATGATTCCTTTCCATGTTGACTGAATATATTGCATTTTGCCTTCTGAGAAGTGAAATGCCACCAAAATACCTTTTAGCCACCCCTAAAGAGAAATGGTCTCAACCAATTGACCCAGGTCACACCCTGTCGACCATGTACTCTTCCCCAATTCAGTTTTGCCCCAATAAGACCACACGGACGCATACATCCCATATCATGGCTGTGGGGCGGGCTGGAAGTGGGAAGTCAACATTTTTTTGGAAAGGAAATTCAGGCTTTCAGTTTATATGATTTATAAAACATAATGTGTTTTTGAACAAATCATACCACTGAACTGATTTCCTTTACACCATGTTGATTGAAATAAGATGCATTAACCCCGTTGATGAAAATATTCAATCAACCCCAGACTAGCACCACTTTAGTCGGAGGTGGAGCATTGATCGATTCAGAGAGAAAGGCGATAGGATGCAGTCAAAGGTTGAATCAGTCAAAAGGTGAATGCATAAAGCGCCATAGCACAAAAACACATGGAATCTAGATTCAAAAAGTTCAAGAAGCCAATAAACTCACCTAGCCAGTTGGAGTACAACAAGGTGATAACAGGACCCTTAGACTTTATAATGTGTTTTTAAATGCCTAGCCAAAGTTTTTTTGGAGAAGATCCAGAGCAGGGAATCCCGCCAGAGAAAACACCAAGCCTAAGGAATAGGGAACGGAAGGACTCTGAAGGAGACCTGGATGCGACGTAGGCCCTAGAAAAAAGGGCCAGAAGCACCCGCGGCAAAGGCGGATAACAAGGCTTCCCAGCCTTGCAACAACGAGGATCCGGGGAGGGAAACCAGAGAGCGCAAGGCGGACCCGCGTAAAGATGCGGGGCAAAGCCAACCCCAAACAAACCAAGGAGGGGCCCTCTAGAGAGGGGGGGGACCGATCCCGAACACAAAAGATTAACCCAACGGGGGGAGAGACCCGGGGGAGATAAAGGTTTGAGAGGATGAATAAGGCAAAAAGGCCCCGGCCCCGTGGAGGGCTGAGAGATAAATCCAACCCTGACCCGGAAGAAGAAGCTACAAGGAGAAGGAAAGGGGGAGGAATTCTCCGAGCTAATTCAGCGGGAGGAAAGGGGAACCGAAAGGCGTAATAAAGGCGAGGGACTAGAGCGACCATGCACACCAAAGGATAAATAATTGGGGGCTTCGACAAGAGACTCGCCGACACAAAAACTCGGATCCCAAGAGGGAGCTCGCTTTCGGGTCAGGAAACCGGAGCGCCTTACAGGAGTCATGGAAAGAGAAATAAGGGAAAGGTAAGGATAGAATACAAAAAAGTTAAAGGGGGCCGAGGCTGAGCTAGTCGACCGAAGATCCAAACAACGGGAGGACGCTCGGGACAGCTAGCAAGCCTCAATAAGCAAAAAAGTCCCACCTCAGGCTGTCACAGCCAGAGAGGAAGGACATCAGGCCTTGACTCGGAGGTAGACAGAACTCACGAGGAAAGAACCGAGGCAGACCTCCGCAAGACCGGGAGCCGCGGCACGGCACAGCACGGGCAACCGAAGAGCACAGTCAAATGTAGATTAATAATAAACTAGCACTCCCCCAGATCGGGCCAGCGTCAACCTGCCCAAAAGTAGACAACGTGGGAAAACCACGAGAAGTCTACCAGAGAGGAGAGAACCCAGAGGTTAGCTCGCAGAAACACGAGTCGAAGCCCCGAGAGGCGACCCAAGTCGAGAGCTCACTAACCGCTCGGGGAAGCCCGAGCAAAAGCCAAACCAGTGGCGACTGTCAGCAGAAGAGCAGGGTGACAAAGTAGTAGAAAGGAAAGAATGAAAATAATAACATGCGGAACTTCTGGCCGAACGAGAATCGGTATCGAGGGGCAAAACAAGAAGCCACGTAGCCGAACACCGGCTAGGGCATAAGGATGCCACCAAGAAAGAAAAGAAGAGGACCGCGGACAGCACAGCGGCTTCGACACAATATCCCAGAGGAGAGAGAAAAAAAGTGAAGAGAGCCACCGGAGAGGTGCTACCCGAACCGTGAGTGAGATACCGAAAAAAGGACCACCAACGCCTCGAGAAAAGGGAGTAAGTAACCAACTCCGTCAAACAAAACTCGATGACGTCAGAAATGGAAGAATGGACTCACAACGGGGGGGGCTACGCCCCAGGAGACATTTCCACCCGGGAACGAGAAGCTCCCAACCGAACGAAGTCGGAAGTGGGCCAGAACACCATGTCCAAGAGCTCCCAGGTCAAAAGACAGGAGCCAGAGCAAAAAACCCGAACGTGCCCCCAGGACCCGAGGGGTACTAGGGGAAAAAGCACAAGAACCAGTCGCACCGGCGGGAAGACAAGACCAAGCCGAATGCCAGGAAACAACTGAGAAAGCCGCCAGTGAAGGCGATTTCGGAGAACCCACCAAACAAGGGAATACCCCGACGCGGGTATTCCCACTAGGCAGCACAGTTTGAGACCGGAAAGGCGTGGCAAGAAGAAAACCCGCAAGTGAGGAGATCGAACAACGGAAGCCTGAAAACCGTGTAGAGGTGGAGAGGAGGGGGAACCCCCTAGACAGACCCGACGAATCGGAGCACACCCCGGGCCTGCAGCCCGGGAAACCGCGCTAGGCCCGGTACGAGCCCCAAAGCTAGGCCCGGACGAGGGCCAATTGCTAGGCCGGAACAAGGCCCGGACGCGGGAATGTGCAGAACTGTCAATGCCAGCACCTACCCCCGAACAAACGGCGAGAAGGGAGGGGAGAGAGAAGGATTCACGTGTCAAGGACGCCGACCAACAGTAGGAAGTGTCAGGCGAAAGTCAAAAGCCCTCAAGGGCTAGGAGTAAGGGTTGGGAGCATAGGGTAGGTTAGGCAAACAGAGCCAACCCACCAGCGCGCCCAGGACAAACAGAGCCCAGAGGGGGCAGAGGGCATCCACCTGGGTGGGGCCAAAAAGCCCCAATATGGGAACCCGAGCAGCATCAGCGTCAAGACTGAATGGACCAAAGCCCTTGGAGACCGGCATGAGCAGGCTAGGCCCCGACGGCACCAGCCGGCATGTAGGCCGAGGTTTCTAGCGCCCGCACAAAGTGAGGAGGGAGGGCAAGGGAGAGCAGCCAGGCGCAAAGATCAATTCCCCACATTACAGGGTTGAAAAGCCAAGGGAGAACGACATAAAGCCCCTACCCAGGCCTAGGCCGGCCAGTGAAGCCCCTGGAGGGGCCACCGCCAGACCAGCAGAGGGAAAAGGACAGCAGAAAACACCCGAAGGGGGCCAATGGGGTAATACACAAGCAGGCAGGGCAACAGCCCTAGGCCAGGCTAGGCCCGACAAGGGCCCAGCCAAGCTGCGAGGAAAGAATCCGGGCCAGCTACACCGAATGGAGATGAAGGGTTCTAAGTCGAGAAGCAAAGCTAGGCGATGAAAGTTCCAAGGCTAGGCCAAGGCGAACGAAAGTCAAAGGACCCCCGCCAACAAGGCTAAATGCACGACCCTCCCAAGACGTCAGGGGCTAAAGGGACCCAAAGACCTTAAACATGCCAAAGCTTGATACATGGTCTAGACCCCAAGGGGAACAGGGGAACAGAGACTAACGCCAGACGGCAACGGTCCTAGGCCCGCACTCGGAGAAGGCGCTAGGCCCCGGCTGATCCCCAGGAGGGGGCAGCGAAGCTGCATCATAGGCAGAGTCCAAGCTCCCCAAGGGAGACAGCGGACCAGGCTAGTAGCAGTAAGACTAACAGCCAGAGCCAAAGCCAGGCAGCAAGGCCTGGCCTAAATGACCCAGCGCCTAACTGGCAGAGACAGAGGCCTCAAGTCCCCTATGGTGCACACGGAACGGCCCGGACTAGCACCACGAAGGAGCTGGCTACCGGGGCAGCAACAGTCAACCGCCAACGGAGGCAGCGACGGACGGGAAAAAGCGCCGGCGACCCCCAGAGCTGAAAGGCCCATGGGAGGGTAGCAGGCAGGCCCAAGGCTATCCAAGCTCCAAGGGAGCCCGAGAGCGAAAGCACCCCAGCGGAGCCGGGGCAGAGTGCATTAAAGGCTAAGGTCTGGGTCCCAACGAAAGCTGCCGCTATAGCACGGCAGGATGCGGCCCCGTGCCCAGGACGAGGCGAGCTGGAGCTAGGCCCACCACAGGCAGGGCAGGAGCATCCCCAAGGTGGGGACCCTGCATGCAGAAGCTAGAGCAATGTCAGAATAGACGCGGTACCCCAGGGGATACACAAGGTGAGAGGGCTCCCACCCCAAGGCAAAGGTTTAACATGCCAGCCAGGGGTGAGGCCACTCAGGCTAGGCCGCCCCGCGGGGAGCGCCGCCACAAGATCAGACGGGTGGCCCAGAGAACCCACCGAGACCTACAGCATCCCTGAGGGGATGCCCCGCGAGCCAAAGCGGCGCGACATCCCCACAATGGAGACAGGTCGCGGCGCCGAGAGTTGAACGTCAAACACAGGGGGAAGGCGGACAAAACAACACCGAGCAGCAGCCCCGTAAGAGGAGGGCCAGATGGCTTTGGTAAGCCCGGGAAATCAATGCCGATGACGGCGGATTAAAAACGGGCCACCATGCACGCACCCCTACGGGGAGGGAGACGCGGCATAGAGGATGAATGGTATCCATCAACCCAAGCCTATCACCTCCTGAGAGGTGAGACGCTATAAAAGGAGGAGTACTCCCGCCCGAAGCGGGGAGAAAGGGGGAGAACAGCCCCTAAGTCCCGGAGCCACGAGCGATACAACCCGCGGAGCGAGACGTAGAGAGAACTTAGAGACTTATAGCGACATAGGTAACGCCCGGGCACGCAGCGCGCCATGAAAGGGCATTTGATGCAGCCTGCACTGGAGTTCCCCCCGTGAGGCACGCCCGAAAAGGCTACCCACGAGGGCGCCGTGAGGAGAACGGGAAAAAACACCCATGGTGTAACGTGAACAGCGGGAAACCGTAGCGGGAAAACTACGCTGGACGAACCGCACAGTAACCGCCACACGGAAACCCCGCCTGTGAGCGGGGGCCAAAACCTGGCGAAGCGCCGCGCGCCCCCCACCAGCCCGTGAAGGCCTGGTAAAGCATGCGGCACGAGCCAGATAAACCCCGCGGGGCTAGCAGGCTAAGCCATGCGGGGTGTGCCGAGCGGCTGGACCGTAGGGGAAACTAGCGCCGGACGAACCGCACCAGAAACCGCACATGGAACCCGCGTGAGCGGGGGCCAAACCTAGCGAAGAGCTGCGCCGCCCACCTAGCCCGTGAAGTCCTGGTGAAGCATGCAGCACGGCCAGATTAAACCCGCGGGGCTAGCAGGCTTAGCATGCGGGGTGTGCGTACGGGCTGAACCGTAGCGGGGAACAAAAACTAGAGCGCGACGAACCGCACCAGTAACCGCGCACGGTTCCCGCGTGAGCGGGGCCAAACTAGCGAGGCGCCGCGCGCCTCACCTAGCCCGTGAAGGGGCTGGTGAGCATGCAGCATGAGCCAGATTGACACCGCGTGGCTATAAGTGAAGGGCCCCAAAATCAAAAATAGATTTACTTGCCAGAGCACAAAACTAAGACACCTTGATTTTGTTGGTTAGTGTTGATTGATTAATACACAATAATTCAGAGGTTGTGCTAATTAAATTTTGTTGCGGTCCCCTCGAGAATCAAAGATGCGGCCAAAATGGCCGCCGTTTTGGCTAACGGCAGTTATATGAGGGTAAGGTCCTACGTGAGCCTTCAATACCTTGTTCTTGGTGTCATATTGAAGATAATTTAAATTATCACTGATGATACCCACTTTTGTGGGCTTCGTTGTTATCTACCACACCGGTTTGGGGCAAAAAGGCTATTTTTGCCATTTTTTTTTCAAAAAAATGATTGCGGACTGAATTACGTTCTCCCCCATATATCAAAACTGTTCTTCATAATGGATCAAGACTTCTCAGGAATTTGCCCTCATATAATATGCATTTTGTGTTGAAAAGCACAGGACCATAGCCAGTTTAACTTAAAAGTTATAATGTCTAGGAATGAATGGGGGTTTTAATCAAAAAAAATGCCCTTTTTCACTTCTCTAACACATGAAACAAATGTGTGTGTCAATACCATATTAAAATGCATATGACAGTTTTTGATCACCTACTATAATAAATGTTTGTTTCAGTTGCTGCAATGGCCTTGCTGATTTCATTTTTTGCGGTAACCTCTAAATCCAGATGGCGGCCAAAATGGCGCTGCTTGACAAAACAGTTTTTACGGATAACGAGATTGAAGAAAGTCTCCAATCAGCATGTGATTGGTGTCATTTTAAAGCAAATAAAATTTCTACAGGATTATACCATGCTTGATGGGTTTTTTTAATGGTGGTATATGCAGCAAAGAAATGTGAGTTTTTGACAATTTTTAACAAAAAGAGAGATCAAGAAAGAGAGAATTTTTTTTCTACATCAATGAAAATTACTATTCATGAGTACTCTTATTACTTTGTAGACTTTGTCCCGATGAAATATGCACACTGTGAAAAGGCCAGCTTTAAAACATATTCGTAAAAAAAGGTTATAGTTGCCCAAAGTAAAAATGTGTTACAATACAAACACAGTTTTTAGCACAATTATAAACATGTAAGGTTTAAATGATCAAGTACATGTATTTCATTACTGGACAACGTGCTCAATAAATTTAAGATTTTAATATGATTAGAATTACATAATTAGCATCCAAAAGGGCACCCAGGATCCAACAAAATAAAACTATGTTTGCACTTTAAAACCTACTATTTTACATAGCTCTTAAATAGAATATCTACTTAACAAACTGCTTGTAGCCATGCTCAACTGACTACAAGTTTGTCATTTCAAATAGTGCAATGCACCACAAAAAGGTGATAAAAAAACCTATATTTGAGTTTACTACAATATGCCCATTACTTTGACAATACATAACATGTTGAAAGCAGATTCATTTTGTTCCTTTATCTCGGTTTGTATGTCTTTCCAAGTATATGGAGCGAATACTACTAAGTAGTATTTAGTATGATAATCATCTGTGTCTGGACTCTAATCTCGAAAGTTTCTTGACATTTGAATGATCTGACTCGTTCTCAGGATAAAAACGCTGCAGTGATAGGGCCTGATTCTGCCACTCTTTGGACAAGTTGCAAATCCTGTACACTCCGAGATTTGCACCCTTGGACAAGTGCAAAATCCCTGTACACTTCAGACCCTGACACCAGTGTTCAAAGTAAAAAAAAACGCCAATGTTTTAAGGTGGCCGATGTGTTCTCAGCGACTCTGACAAAAAATCTAAGTTTTTTATTTTTACTCTGAGGCAGCAAACAATGGAATAGTATTTTGATTGTAATCATTTAATTAGTTTTCTTAATATTTTCACATACAGTGTGAGTCAAAATGATTGTTCCCCAAATATCCTGATTTTTTCTTGTCAAACTGTGCAAGTTAGCTCTTAAAATTGTAAATACTTCAAAAGTACATTTAAATAGCTTTCACAGAAATTTTGAATTTTTCATTTTGGTTCAGGCAATCAATATCTGCACTCATTTAAATAAAAGCCCTCAGATTTGCCTTTGTACCAGATTCTATTGATTTGGTAATTGAAGCGCAAATTTCAAGTGGGATACCTAATGTGTGCTTTACACACTCTGATGGATAAATGGTAATAAATGCCCCAATGAGTATAACACAGGCCAGTTATTAAGTTGGGATTGATGCAACAACAAGTGCAATTATATTTTGACTGTTTAGAATTCTTCAAGGTTTGGAATGAACTCGTTTTTAACTATTAACTAAGGCAAAACAAACAGATATTGAAAAATACACACCAAAACCAGGTTTCAATTTAAGTGATACACCTTAGTTGGATAAAGGTCAAAGGTCAGACTTTTTTGGAACAATTTTCTTTCATGATAAATATTAATAATTTTGTGCTTCACTGTGGTGAATAAATGCAACAAACAAGAACGTTCTTTGCCTATCTCGTTTTTCTGGATCCTGGTTTGTAAAAAAAAAAAAAAAAAAAAAAAAAAAAAAAAAAACATAACTTGAAAATAAAATGCATGAATCTCGGGATTTTTGACATGGTGATTAAGAAGTAATTATTTGTTAATATAAAGTATATATTAATATTCTAAAAAGATTACAAATATTTTTAATATTTTTTGATTCATCGGGGAACAATCATTTTGACTCACACTGTATTTTAAGGAACTGAAAGTATTTATCACAGAAAACAGAACAGAACACTAGTGTTAAGTAGTGTCAGGTGTTCAAAAAGTGTTACATTATAGGCGTTCTGAAAAATTTAGTGCTCCATGCATCAGCAACAGTGTGCATTGGGTGTGTGATACATACCCTATACAATATCAATAAAACCAGAGTCCACGATAGAGCAGTCGAAAAAAGCTTCTCCACAATAATTGCAAGCACCAACCAAAACAAGTTCATAGTAGCCTAAGAAGGTCCTAAGGGATGAAAGGTGAAGAAATCGTTGCAAATCTTAAAGGCGACTCTAGAGATTTTGAAATATAATTTATTGGTCTGAAAAGTCAAGTGGAAATGAAAAACCGTCCCTAAATGCTCATTCCAAAAAGTTTGAGGAAGATACAGAATTTTATAACAAAGTTGTGATTTTCTAGGACTTCAATCTGAACTTAACTATTTCAAATAGGGACAAGCATAATGTACAAGCAAAAACACGATTGTTTGAAAAATCTGAGGGCACCATCTCGGGGGAAATCTCTGAGTCAGCCTTTAATTGGAATAGTGGAAAGAACTCAAGTATGCTAGGATTATAGATGGACGTGTGACTGTCTTATTGAAAAAGTGGTCAATTTTGCTATGGAATTACAACATAGACATCCCCAGTGTTAATCTATAAGTTGGGGGGAAGGAATATTCATGATCTAAGACTAATCCTGCATGCCCAATATGCTTACACTTATGGACCACAGTCGGATGTTGTCGGTTAATACCGTCCTGGATCTGCAAAATTATTTTCCGTAGTTAACTGGTAATATTATATTCAAGCTATAGCGTAATTCCACAAATTAACCCTCGTCTACCCGAGGCCATTTTTGTAACAAAACTCCCGAAGGGGGGGGGGGTGGTACACCCCCCGGTGATTTTCGATACTGACACCCATCTGTAAAGTTGGTACCAAAAGGATAGATTAAGTTTCTGTTTCCATTGGTACCAAATAAGTACTAAAATCCCCTTATGAGTCACCATGACCGTCATATGTTGAGGAAAGTACGAAAAATACTGAATTTAGGGTGGAAGGGGAAAATTGATATCCGCAATTTAGCGATCAAACACCCAGTATAGCTAAAAATGATGTTTCGGTCATTATATAAAACTAGTCAGTTTCCCTCAAGAGAGTCAAACCGCATGAAAATCTGATTTTTTCTAACCTTTTTGGCGAAAAAGCTGAATTTTCCTGTGTGGGTCTATGGAAATGGCAGTTTGCGACATGCGAAATTTATGACGCCATTGTGACGTTTAATTGCTAGGCAAGTTGGTACTTCATTTGGTATCAATGGAAGAGGTGGACCATATGAATCTATTGGTACCAAAATCAAATGTGATGAAATGTTTCCTGTGTGTGTTAGGCATGGTGGAATTTCTCTTCGAGGGGGTGGTGGACCACACCCCTATCGAGCACCTTGGGATCACCCTGTATCGTACCTATACCCTGGTGGATGGGTGTTTTTGGATTAAAATGAGCGGAAAATGTCAATTGACAATTAATACATTTAATAATTTGGTCACCAAAAAGGGGGTTTTTATTTATTATTAGCAACCACCGTGCCCCCCCCCCTTCGGTAGACCGAGGGTTAACTGCGGGAAAAAATATCGCGATCTCCTCCGCGGAACCGATGCCATGGTATTGGCATCAGCTCTTGTGACTGGTATGGATTTGCACGCAAAAGCAATGTCTATTTCTGACCTGAACTGCATCTAGAACATGTTTACATCACTGTCAACCAATGGAACAAAACTTGGAGAATCAGCATCTGATGGCTTATAGAAGCTCATTCACTTAAGGCTGGGTGTTTTGCCTTTCAAGGTCAGAGAGCAGGTATTGTAGTGTGGCTACTAGAGAATGATACCACATTCTCCGAAGCATTCTTATGCCTTTTTGCAGGGTCCAAGAAGTTACATTCTCCCTTTACTTACAGTAGTCAATGAACTTCGGCCACCATGTTAATTCAGGAAGATTTTATCCTGCCAAACTTCTTCCTTGCCAAGTGCCTTGCGTACAAAAAAAGATGGGGGCCAACTAACCACGCGTACATCATAATAGGCAGTGTATCACGTCACTCGAGTACAAAACCTTCTACTCCACAGCGCCCTCGGCCATGGATGGATTGTAACAGCCCCAAGTGAAATCAATTGCTTGGATAGATGTACTTCCCATACCATCTGGTGTTTTGGAACCCCGGGGTGGGGGCACTTCACATATGAACTTGGATGTGGGTGTAGGCTCGCCTTCCAAACCCAGGGGCATGTCGTGACAGGACTTAAAAAAATAATGGTCTTTGGGTGGTGGGCGACAGACAGACAATTGCTTAAAATAGGGGTTTTCTGAGTGACTATTTGCACATTTTTCCAAAAAATGGGGTTCTTTTTGGGTGAGATTTTTGCACATTTTCTTAAAAAATAGTCTTTTGCAAAAAATTTTGCAAATTTCCCCAAAATATCGGTCTTTGGGTGACAGTGGGGTATAATTAAAAAAGGGCTTTGGGTGAAATTTTTTCAAAAGTTTCCATTGGTTGACAACGGTGCTGAAAAAAGGGAAAAAAGGTCACTTCCAAGATGGGAGGCCCCCCCGGGTTTTGGGCATACATGTGGCGGCTAGCAATGCAGATTGCACTCCGACTAAGTGGGGTGCAAGAAAACAGAATGAAATTACATGGATTTGCATTTCCTCAAAGGCGATAGAGTGCAAGAAACCAGCCTATTAATTCAATATTTATGGCTGTTAGTATGCTATTTGGGA
>JAMKCH010047706.1:0-15008 GCA_023653785.1 Ophioderma brevispina
TAACAACAAGAACACGCACGTCGTATTCATGTTTCCCACGCTATGCACACTGTTTGATCGTCGGTCTATAACCTTTGTGGTTTTTAATATCAGTTGAGTACGAGTCAAAAATATATTCAGTGTACTATACAACATTTGTTGATTAAAGTTATGTAAAACTTAAAGTTGGACTACAAATTACCTGGAATGTCTTTATCCTCATACCAATTCCCTATCTGTTTTGGGGTATGTTATTTTTTATGTGTAAAAACTATATCTCTGTTCTTCCAATGGCCTAGACGATCATTGAGAGCAAATTTGAACAATTTCATATTTTTGAAATGTGCCGTGCCGCTTTAACAGGGAGTATGGATTTCAAAACTGAATAGCCTATGTTTTTAAGTAGGGATCTTTCAGTCCAAGGATCAAACCTATAGGCCTAACCAATCCCTAACTATTACAGGTATGTTTTGTTGAAATGGGGTCATATGCATACGATATGTGCAGCGGCCACGTTTTTCTAGGAATAGGGCAATTTTTACAACAAAAAATATCATAGTACCTCGACCAGTGAGTGTTAAGACTGAGAGGGGGCTAACCATTTTGGAGTGATACGTTGCAAAGGCTATGAGACCCTCATTTTTCAGCATTGGTCCACTCAAAGACTCCCGGGTTGAAACATTTTACCACTGCCCCCATAGATTTTTTTTTCTTTTTGTGAAAATTTGGAAAAATTGCCCAACCCCTAGATCTCTACTTTTACACACATTTTGCCAAATGTTCACCTGAAAACTCATTAATCATTTTCTCGCAAATGTAGCCAATTTGTGACCTAAGTAACCTCCACTTTTTAGAAAATGTTTCACACTGAAGACCCCATTTTCTGGAAAATTTAGCAAAGTTGTCACCTAATACCCTTATTTAAGCAATTTGGCTTCTCTTACCCAATGATCCCTATTCCCAAGTTGCACATACTGTCACCGAATGCCCCTTTTGTTGGAGCACCAACCTTCATTTTTACATTCGTGAGTATCCATTTCATATGCATCCCCTGGGTTTAGAATATGATTATTATTAGGTGAGGTTTGGGGTGATACAAACTCCGAGAGCTAGATGTAATTCGTATCATACCCAACACGGCCAATACGATTTTAATCATACCACTATCATCAACGGTGAAAAAGCACATCTTGACACGTTGGATTCATTTAACAGCAATAGCAATTCAGTATTTATTAAATTAGTAAATAAATCCAAGCTTTTCAGTTCTGGTCTTTTCTGTCCATTTTTGAAACAACACCCCCTTTTAAAGTTTGACCGAGTCTGTGGGCTACTGCACAGTCTCTGAAATAGTTCCTCGTCATGCTCGTAGGAAGCGTTCTTTTCACTTTTGATTAGATGTGTTGACTTGCCGTTATAAAACTGCTGGGTGGACGCGAAGGACCAAGGCCCTACTGGGGGCATGTTTTCAGTATCAAATTCAAAAGAGAAAACAGTCTTCATGTCTGATGGTGAGAAATTAAAGTCAAAAGTGGTGACTTCCTGACTTACCCCGTCGTTTGAAGTTCCCGCAGAGCCTGAACAGCAAATTGCTTGGCCCGGTGCAAGCTTTTATTAACCCGGCTGTGTTGGCCTATGCATCAAAGCATTTTGCCAAGGCCGAATCCCATCAGTATCTCTCACGCAGACCAACTGCCTGGTACTGGGTTAGAGACTGAACGCTCTTGTGTCCCTGTTACGGACATTACCTGGGAATCTGCAAAACCACACGTGGTACGAATGGACGTTCCAGAACTGCGACCGCTGTGGTTTGTTTTGTAGAAACTTTACTTAGTTTCGCATTCCTTTGCTCAGTCCCTTCATTAATTTCCCCAGTTTTTTGTCACCTACTGGCTGATTGCAGTACTAAACTGCATCGCTTTCTCGACATGTTGCATTTTTGGTCGTTGCCAAGTCGTCCATCGGATGCAAATTGTTTGATGTACTTCACAAAACTGCTCTCTCCACTTGGCATCGGGGGTTGCCTCTTGACTCTGGCATATAGCCCGAGAAAGACTCGCTATCGTTTTCTCTGTGATTTTTTGAAGTTCATCCTTTGTTTCACGACATATCGAACACCCATGTCTGGAATCCTTGTTCCACACGGAAAGTGGTCCTTTAGTCATAGTTCCTATTCTCCCCACCCCGTCCTGCAAAATATAACGAATATCAAATTGTACCTCTTAACAAACCAGATGGGTGGAAGTGAAAGATGTGACTTGTTGACAATTTGCAGAGGTCAGACTCTCAATCAAAGGTAGTGAGTGGTACGTCCTAGTCCTTTCTGCTTGAGTTCAGCCTCGCGACCTTGAATTTTCCATGGCACACGAAAAGTTCTGCATCTTAATAATAATGTCATCTCTGCATTCACACGCTGGCTTTAATCCTATTCAGCTATGTCGAAGTTGTCCAAAACTAGCAACTTATACTCACGTCCACGACTTGTTCTTGCTTGCAAAATAATAGTCTTCAAGATTCTTGGCAAGTTCACTCATTTTTCATTTTCGACGTAAATTTATCAAACTTCGACCTGTTTCGACGTGCCAAACGTCGTTTCGACGTCCGCTCTACAACGACTATTGCCCGCTGGGTGTTGAAACCCATTGTTATCATTGTTTGTAATACCTCATATATAGATTCTTGTCATCTTGATTGGTTTAAATGAGTCCCTGACATTGTATAGTTTCACTATTTTCTCATAAAAACGCGTTAGTACCTTTTTGGCCCGGTATAGTACCTTTTCTGCCCGTAGTAACTTTCTGCCCAGTATAGTAACTTTTCTGCCCGGTATAGTAATTTTGGACCGGCATGACCGGTATAGTAACAGCTCTTGGACCGGTAGAGTACTTTTTTGCATGCCCTAGCTGTAGTCTCGTTATTGCAGCAGAAATGATCCATCTATGAGGTATATAAAACAAATAATAACTGTCTCTTTATTTCGGGTCCATAGTCCAATTTATTGACCCTCGGATGATCTCGTATACTATTTCCCTCAGCTCCGCTTCGGTAAAAGAGTACGGCCTCGAGATCACCTCGGGTCAATAATTTTGACCTGTCCCTCATGGACAGTCATATTTTATATTATTCCCTGCAAGCGTCGCTATGCAAGTTGCCATGCAACTATGCTCACTACGCATGCGCCTGGTGTTTACTGACCTGATACGATGCGTAATGTAACGCGGTCAGGGGTAATGATAAAGAAATATCTAGTCAGTAAAATTTGAGGCGCTTGTCCAAGTGAAACACAGCAAACAACTTGATTTTATGATAATAGAAGAAACAACTCACCTGGCTAAGATGAGTTTTCTGTGCAGAGTCCAGAATTTCCTTACGTTCTTGATGGTCAAGAAAGATATATGTTAGAGCACTAAGTGTCCCATACAGTGGTAGATGTTCCCAATGCTTGCCAAGCAACTTGACTGCAAGTGACTGTACTCCAGATAGAGTGAAGTGTTGTTAAAGAACCAACATTCAGCTCTATGAAGACCATACTTAATTTTTCCAACCCCACATTTCTAGACCTGATTAAGAAGTTCAGATTTCCCATGATTTTCAGTTTTCAAATCAATATACTTGCTGTATTTTGGATAACATTTGTGTGTTTGTGTTGTAATCCAAAAGCCTATCTATAAATGCTGTATGTAGCCCAAGGGGGTTAAACCGCATTCAAAACCTTCGCCGTGCTGGGCTCTGACATTTTGAATATGCAAAAAAACGGAATAAATTATCATTTTGGGTGGCTTGTTATAACACACATAATTTCATTCGATAAACAATGTCCCGCCAAAATAAAATCAGTTGTTGGATGTTGGTGCTATTGGGTGGTTAAATTTTGTCCTACCATGGCCCCCAACGAATGGAATGACAACCTCAGTAGTCGTCTTGATTTAAATAACCGCCTCACTGAATACATCTTTTTTGGTCACACCTAAGCAAACGCATGGCATTATGAGAAAAAAGAGTATCTGAGCACAATAATCCAGGTACAACTTTTCTTATCAACCTTGCCACCTCTCACACATACATTAATTTGTACACTACCGATTTAGTGTATATGCAAAGCGTTAAGCGGCACCCACAGTATGTGGGAGAAGCGGGGCAAAAGTCCAATTGCTTTTTCTATTGTTGTACTCTATGTTTTTCTATTGTGGTCGGCAAAACATGCGAGACGGTGAATTTTCAAAGAGTAACGTAACGTTTTGCCTCTCTATCTAATGAACCTCTTTGTAGGTACTGTCATCTTTATCAACCGCACGAATTGTGACCAGTATTGGGCATTCACTGGAGCTATTAAATTGTTAGGTTACTGTTTACCCTGTGTGAATTATGAGAGCAATCCCTGCATTCCAATGTAAATTTGATTCAAGGAAAGGATTGAACAGAGCACCTGTTGCATGGCAGATTACTGCTTCATTATACCTGCCTAGCCATTTGTAAGTACTAGGTAAACAATTTCAAACAGAAGGCTCACGTATGCAAATGATGTATACAATTGGAGTCCGTCAAGCGCTGTATGCTGTTGTGACGTAGGGCTGTGGAATAAAAAGGCAAGACATCATTGATACTTGGGACTTATATATGAAACATCTTTCCAGTATTATGTCTCTGTCTGGCCAGTGCAGTTCAGTAGTAGACAAAAATGGGGGGGAGCATCAAACTCGCTCACACAGTTAAAAAAAATCTGACCTTTAGCAGTCTATTTTTGAGTTGTGATTAGCTGGGGTGGGTTAAAGGGACCGGCCTCAGCAAAAAGGGGGTGGCAGATTTTTTGTCATCTCCAGATTGCGAAGGGGGGGAGGCCAGAATTGTTTCAAACCGTACTAAATAGAGCATTTTCGAGATCACCAAAAGGGGAGGCTAAGGTTCCTTCAACCCCATAGATCTAAAATCCACCTGATATACAGTTTATATAACACCTAAAAATTTTTTCTGCCATTTTCATTGGTGGATACTATATCACATGACAAAAATATTTGCGACTGAGTTCCCCAAAAATTTACAGGAGGGAAAAAAGCTCCCATAAAAAGCTCACTATTTTCCCCCATCACTGGGAAAATGTGCATTTTATGGGGAACTTTTTTCCTTGCATTGGTCTAGGCTCGAGATGCTATAGCAGCTGATCTTGACTAAACTTGGCAAGTTTTTCCAAATGCACAACAATATTTTTATGTTGTATAAAACCAAATATTGACGCTTATATTGTTGAAAAGGTGCACAATACTCCCCCTCGGTGACTGGAGACCGTGGGCCTACATTTTCCCCTCGACCCTTGGTTTCGGGGGAAAAATAGTAGGTTCACGGTCTCCAGTCACCTCGGGTAGTATTTGGGGACCATTTTCCCTCATGAGCAGTCCAATGATTGTTTATAATGGTAAGTATTTATATAGCTGAATACTTTGGTTATGCCATACTCTTATAAACCAATCTGATAGATAAAGCAAAAGGAGTAGGCGTCTGTGTAGGGGTGTATCGATAGAGTTTTAGGGGGTGGTCCCGGGAGTAAGACATCCCAAATTAAACTCATCTATTGATTTAAAACATGTAAAAATGTCTGAATTTTTAAAACAATATTTTCTTATTCCAACCAATGGAGTTGGAGAATCAAATAAACTGTACCATTCCAGGACCAATTATGATAAAACAATGGCGTAATGGGGCATATTGGACAATTTGTGATGGGTGTCATATTTAACTTACTATGCATCTTCGCGGCCAATTATGGGTGTATACACACCCTATGATTTCAAGAGAGAGCTTGATCACCAATTTGACAACTCACTAAGCCCTCAAAATTTTTTTTTTTGCCATTTTTAAGAGGGACTACAAGTAGCAGTGGAGTACAAAAAGTGGCCATGGGGTGCTTGGCATAGTCAGTGGCATACCAAACTGGGTTGGGGTCTCTGGCTCCAAAAGTGGGTACAAATGTCTTTTTGGCGATTTTGCCAATTTTTAGCGTAGTCAAATTCAAGACCTCAATTAAAATTTCACTCACCTTTGGTTCAGTTACAAATTGTTGGACAAAAATTACCAGGGACAATTGAGTTTGTTTTTCCCCCCTTTGTGGACGACTTGGGATTTTTTCCCCCTCTGGATTCTATGCGTGGTACACCCCACTGGTGTGTGTGTGTGGGTGTGTGTGCATATGCTTGGGGCACATCCAGGCTGGCGGGCCTCGGGTGCAGACGAGGTGCAGGGAGCACTGATAAGTAAAAAAGGCTTATTTTGTTTAATTTTTTACAACCCCGGTGCTCATGCTGGCGGCTGGATACGCTGGTGATCTGTATGAGTGCATGTTTGGCTGGCATGTTTCGTGGATGGATTTTTGGAGACGCTTCAGCAATCACTTCTAAAGGGTGACCAGAATTTCTAACTTTGACCCTTCAATCTAGCAGTAATTGGTTATCAGTTTGCCATACATTTCTTCCTTCGGGTATTATGTGACTGTCATTTAAAGTAAATCTTCTCGCTGGTTGAAAACATTATTGCGTGGGGGTTTATTTGTGGTGCCCCCCCCCATTTTGATTTCCATTCGTTATGTTGAATGTCCCATATTGAAGGAACTGAATCTACTGGTACTTCCTGTCCCATTTGACCTTTCCTATTTTCAAGCTCTTTTCATGTTCCACTCCTTTGGTGTTCTGTCAAGAATATCTTGTAATTTCAAAATAATTTATTATGCCGACTTGGAGCTTCTATTGACAGTTGAAAAAAATCCATCCCTGGCAACATTGGATCAGAAAGCGAGCACACTGGAAATGTTTGGAGCATCTAGGACACAAGAGAAAGTGCCTGTCAATGTCCATGGGCAGAACCCCAGATGCTGAGGTTTCTTTTTGTATCTAGGCCCAAATTAATGTTATTTTTTGGCCTTAATTTATATTAAAATCATAATACACATTACTCATAAAAATTGAATTGTATTCACGTTTGCTGTGCAGCAACATTTTTTAAGTGCCGAGGTTGATTCCCAAACTCTAAACATATTTTTTTTAGGATGTTGTTTCTTGTTCATAACACCTTGGTTTCATATTAAATTGGGACTGTTTCTTACCATCGGGACGTTTTTGAGTATGCAACAAAATGGTTTCATTGTGTGTCCAACACTAACACAATTAGAAATCTGTGTCCAACGTGCTAAATGCAGAAAATGGGAAAAATTAAGACTTCACCTTAAAATGATGCCCATCACCACCAAGACAAAAATAATCTACTCCCTCGGTTAATGTACAAACACCTATATAAATTTGATCACTTTGACAGGCGGGGCTCAAGTTTGGAGAAAAAAAATCATTTTAATTTCAATACAACTCAATTCCACAGGGAAATTATATAATGCAATGCATACTCAAAGTCATTATTACTTTCATTAACATCAGTGCCATTACTGCTTAGGCTATCATAATGAGAAAAATGAGGAGCAAAATTTAACTTTATATAGGCTCTCCTTAGTTAGGGCAAGATTCTGCAAGGGCTTCTCATTTTACAGGGGTATTTGCTCTTGGATGTCCCTACTTTTCTATTAGTTTGTCAAATTGTGTCCACCACTATTTAAAGTTTTGTTCTGAAAATACAAGAGATACTCTGCATTGGTCAAAACAGCTTGCTCAACAATGGTCAGGAACTGGACTGTAAGAGGTATTCTTAAACATTATAGAAAGTAATAAGGCCCTCATGAGTTTTTAAGCAATGCAAATTATAAGAGAATTCATTTGGACTTGATTTACTGTGTGTACCAAGCACTGGTCCAGCACCCACCGCGGCTTTTGTTAATTGTTATTTCACGTCAAATCAGACCATTTCAAATCACAAGCAGCAGTCAGAAATGTCATTAGTCCAATTATTTGCTGGAAGATCAATCCACACAAGATGTAATACAACGTACAGATGCAACACACAGGGCCAATGGTGCAAATTATGTTCATTTCTAGGTAAATAGGAAGTTGAGTTTATGAGTTACAAAATGCTCTTCAACAACTTAAAAAAAGAGCACTACCATATTTAGTTTTTTTTTTTATTAAAAACTGTTGTTTGTTTTTCGGCGTAAATCACAGGATTTTTAATGGAAGGCAGTTATGATCACTTAATGCAGCATCCGGGCAATAAATTTGAAATCTTAAATATGCAAAAATGGTTTTTGAGTTCTTGTCTAATGCACCAGACAAATTCGTAAACTGAAACTTCCATGTTCTTGCAGATCAGATGTCCGTACTTTTCATTGGAATAAAAATATTGACTTACTGATTATTACAACATTCAATAATTTTTTGTCTAATTTTTACCAATTAATTGTCTTTGATTGCTATGGCAGATCACGTTGATTAATGTATTGCTCTCATTTTCTCTTATCATGATAGAAACCATTAAGAGATACTAGCTCCCATCGTTGAATTCCGTTCTGGGCTGGGGTCATTTCCTGAGTTAATATTTAATTGATAAACACTTTCTTTATAACATTTGGTGAGAACCACACAAAACCCTAATATTGGAAAGTTAATGTAATAATTAAGCGACTCCTGATTATACCATTTCTCAAGCCAGAAAATATAAGATTTGCCATGACAGGGTGTTGCAACATCACCTTTGTACGTGGTGGATCTGATTCCATACAAAGATGCAAATCTTGGTACAATAATTCATACCCCTTTGCACCTATTCTGCAACAATACAATTGGCACAAAAGTTATCTCGACATGGTTTTCGAGCAGTATTGTGCCAAAGTCCGATAATTTGAAAGTTTTCAAAAATAAGTTGTTCCCAGATTTGCTCTTTCATTTAACCCTCACTGAAAAAAAATGCCAAAATGGCTGCGATAGAATGCCTGAAAGACGTAAAACCGCCAAACCAAAAGTTGCAGTTTTTTGGATTTTTCAATGGTCACTGGGTGGGTACAAGGCAATAATACGGGTGTATTGATTTTACAACAAAGAGCGCTTCCGACTGATAATGAGCGAGAAGGCCTACTTGCAATATTGATTGTGGTCAGCAGTGTCCGGTCCGCAGTACACTGGCATGCCCTTGAAAACCCAAAAACTGCAACTTTTGGTTTGGGGCTTTTAAACAAAACTGGTCCTTTTTTGCCGGGGTTCTATCTCAGCCATTTTGTATAC
Organism: Ophioderma brevispina; assembly: GCA_023653785.1. Lineage (NCBI taxonomy): Eukaryota > Metazoa > Echinodermata > Ophiuroidea > Amphilepidida > Ophiodermatidae > Ophioderma > Ophioderma brevispina. The sequence goes on from JAMKCH010047706.1 coordinate 9,126, forward strand.
TTTTTATAGCAAGGTGTTAAATGAAAAAGTAAGACTTAGGCAACAACATGTGATTTCTTGAAAACTTTCCTAATGATCGGACTTTGGCACAATAATCGAAAAACCATGCCGATATCCCTTTTTGTGCCAAATGTATGTTATCAAAGCACATGATTACAGAGTAGGTGCAAGGGTATAATATAACTATGGCCACATTTCACATACTTGTACAAGAATGTGTAGATTGCATGGTGAGTTTTGGATTTGTCTTGGCACTGATTACATCTTTCCACACTTATTACACTGTCAGTGCAGGACTGACCGTGTACCATGGATAACCCAATCTACTGGTCGGCAAACAGTTGCTACATTAAAAACAATGTAAAACAGACCTGATGACATAACAATAACATCAAAATGTTAATGCTTACCGGGTCATCACAATTTCTGCCTCTCTTTTAAGTGAGGTGATCTACAATAGGGATTTGAGGACTCAGCTGGTATTCTTTAAAGGAGTCTCCCTTTAGACCTCGTTTTAAACCAGGGTTAGTCCTACATGAGTGACCTTTTTTCCTTTCAACATACTAAAAGTTTAAAAGGGGTTAAAAATTCCTCTTGGATGAGCCTTCCAGCCCTCAAGAGGAACTTTCTCACCCTTTACAGCAAAACTTCAGAGTATGTGAAATGAAAAAAGGTTCACTCATGTCGGACTAACTGATTTAAACCTGGGTTAAAAGATAGCTCCTTTGGAAATTCCAGCCTCTGACTAAAGAGACGTTTTGAAGGCTCACTGAAACAATATAATGGTTAATAATGTGTACTTACTTCAAATGCAAGAAAGATTTTTCAGCAGCTAAGGGTTTGATGTGTTCGTGAATTACTTGAAAGATTTTGGCCAGAATTCACATACATGGTATTTATACCTGGTGCGATCAAGAATCTGAAATTAAAGGTGGCCACTGACTTTGCTTTTGAGCTATAGCTTAAACAAAAGAGGTATGTTGTCATTTTTTTAAACCATGCAAATCTATGGGAAAAAAGAGTACAAATTTGACATTTGGATTGCCTGTAATAAAATAAAAACGGCTCGATAAATTTTGTGTAAATTTCTAAATATGTTTGAGGTCCTGATGTCATTCTTCAAAATTTTGAAATAAAACATCTACACCACTCAAATTTTAGTGTTAACAATTTGGGCACCTCCTTGGGCTGAAGAAAAATTTTGCAGCGCATTCATTACGCAACAAAGTAGTGAACGCGAGCATAGAGGATGCAAGACTGAACGCGACATAGTGTGTACACGCGATTGACGCGACTTGTTTTCTGTTTTTAAATTCCTTCGCATAATAAATGGCCAACAAGATGAACTGGACCCACCGTATCTGCGTGTAGAAACGTTGCACCTCAAATGCAAATTCTTTCGTTTCCACCGCAGTTGGTGCTAAATTGAATGCTAACAGCTCAAACAGCTGCGTGTGACAGATCACATGTCAAACCCCTTAAGAAAATGGGTGGGGAAGAATTGGAGGAGAGAGGCAGGGTAATCAGTGAGTTTTCAGAGCCTATCAAGTCAAGATCCAAAATAGCAGAAAGATTATACGCACTGACTCCTTTTGATAAGGCAATTGAGTTTTTTAGTGTACATTAAAACCAGTGGCGTGATTTTCTGTAAAATATTTTGTGGTGGTTTTCCTCCCACATATCTACTGAAATTATTAAGGGATTATTGGGACAGTCCCTAGCTAAAGAAGCCAACCTTAATGACCATTGAATAAACCTCCTTCCTCTTCTTTCCCTTGTGCACTATTCTAGGAGGTATTTTCTGGGTGAGTCCATTCGTGTCATCACACCCAAGGTTGAAAAATCTAAAGTAAAACAGTCAAGAGTGTCTCCGACATCCTGAAAGTAACCCCCTAGAACAGTTGTAACATTTCTTACTTGATCAACAAAATGGTATCAGAAGGGGAGGTACTTTTCAAGATGGGAACCCGTCTATTTTCTGCTAACCTACTAACCATATCTTCAATTACACCATTTAACATGTGTTGCGATGAGGCATCAAACGTCTACACAATACAAGTACTTTTACCGTTACATGACAACCAGACAAGAAAAAAGTAACAGATGACAAATCGGTACGGTAACATAAAAATTTCAGAATAGAAAACATATTGCAGCCAGTATTATCTTTTTCAGAGTTTCAAATGTAACTTACTAACTAGTCATCTGTGAGCAGCAAAACCCATGGACAAAAACGGAACCAGTACAGACCTTATTCAAGAAAGCAGAATTTTTTGCAGAGCTGAATATTCTATGAACTGGCATGCCATGACATTGCCATATATCTTTGAGTGCAAGCTGGAATATTTGGGTCGGAAAATCACTCAAGCATACAGAGATTGAACTATTTGGCTACCATCATTTATATACCTGCCAAAAACTAAGCATACGTTATGCCTTGGCCTCCTGTACTATCATATCTTTCATTAAACAAATTCTGAAAGGAGCAAGTTCTACATGGACCCTCTTTAATAGGACAACCTGTTGCTTAAATCCAGTAAATCATTGTCCAAAGCCTGTGTTTTGGGAATAAAAGATATTGTTGAATCAAAATACTCATTTTCTAATTTTTGTATGGGGCATGCATTGTATTCTACCTTGTAATCACCACTTAACCAAAGCACAATGACATACAGAATTCAATGCATACTGTGCAGTTTCCATAACAGAACCAGATTTTGTGCATTTTGATTCTGCATAATTTTTTTTTACATTTCAAAAACTTTTAATAAATCTGCCTTGATTTTCTCCTCATGAGTTGTCACATCATGAAGGAGATTCTCACTCCAAAGATTTTTATAGTAATGAAGACCAATTGGAGGAAAGCTCAACAGGACTTTATTTTCTTTTTGTTGCAAGCTGAATATGTCCGTCAAAACTATTTGTCCTATAAGTAAATTACAATTTGCATATCAACCAATGAACAGGTGACAGTTGTGTGATCACAATTCATACTACAAAGGCCTAGGCATCTCAGGGCCTTTTTGCTGTTGTTCTCATCGTATTGCAGTCCTACCTTCATATAATCAACATGAACTCTTACCCTAACTTTTCCACCCTAACCCTGACCCTAACACTAAATCTAAAACTGTTGATTTTGCATACATGAAGGGATACCTTTGTTTCCAAGCACTTTCTTTGTGCCAACTTTCCAGATTCCTTATTTAATAGAGTAGTATTACTGCTACAGGAACAAAATAATTGTGTAATATAAAACTTGCAGCACAACCAAATGTACTAGGTTCTTCCATTTTAAAATCCAATCTAGACTTAACCACTTCCACAAATTAACACCCCCACCTTGGAAGATTTATTTATTCTTCCACAGATGGATATGAATTTAAAGTTACCCAATGGGCTATTCCTTTTGAACATCCACACTCCCCGTTTAAGACTTAACCTAATCTTCCGCATGGGTGTGTAAGTCTCAAAGGATAATGTTTATACTTTGATGCACTGAGTCAGAGTGTTGCATTGTTGTCATATCATGCTCTCTCCACAACTCCATGATAATCAGCATACTCAATTAAAATTACTTTGTTCGGTACTGCACTGCAGTAATTTTGGGTAGACCAAGTAAATTCGAACTTTGATCAACCCCAATAATTTATCTTGGGAGGTGCTCATTTTCATCCAGGAACTTGTACCAGACGCAAGTAAAGCTAAAAACATACGCCATGAGGCTAATCATGTTGTACAAAAGAGTCTTTGTGAAGTGGTTCATTTGCTTGGTGGACAGTGCCTAACACTTGCAGTACAAGTACCTTTTCATAATGAAGTTAACACCTACAAAAATGTAGATATCAGGCAAAAGAAAAAGGGTTGTCTCAGAGGAAATACGAAAAATCACATGCAAATGTGTTGGGGTTTTTTAGAAATATGTCATGCAAATTTGGGATTTTTTTTTGTATTGCATTTTTGACCACTTTTCTCATTTTTGTTAGTCGGCTATCGCAGCCAAATTTTCATTTATTTTCCTGAAAATTAAAAAAAAACTCAAGTGAGCAAAAAACCTACAAAAAAAATGCGCTAAAGACGCAATTTAAACAACTGTGTCAATCTCTGAGACAACTTGTTTTTTTTTCTTGGCCTCATAGGAACAAAAATTTGAGGCACTAATGTTAAAATTTACAGCAGATGACCTTTTAAGGCAACGTACAGATAGATTTCGTGTTTTCTGTACTTATATTATGCTCTGAACCGTATATGTTTTTAGCTTACGTGAGGCTGCTCAAGTTCCCTAATGAAAAAAGAACACCCACACGATGCATATGGTGTTGATCAAAGCATCTATTCATGCAACCAAACAGGTGTAGTTTAGTATGAATGAACCATCACCCAATAGCCTAACCTCCTATCATGCCATGCAACACTCACAGAACATTTCTCGTTAAGCTCTTTGCAAAAAACTCAACAACAAACTTCCACTTGGACTTTATTTTTTACAATTATCCCCCTTGGTACTCCCACATAAACCAGAAACATATGAATAGTAATTACAATATTTCTCATTTCTACATTACTCCAAGCATGCTCATAAGCCCGCTTCCCTCTCATATATCTCAGCTATTGTAATAAGTTAAAATCAAGTCAATCTTATTGGTTTACACATTTGAAACTAGAAAAAATACTACCTTCTGGAAAAAATGTTTTGGCAAAAAGTTCCGTTTCTTTGCTCAGTGGAATTACATGTAATGATTAACAGTGGTGGATGCCATTCAAATTACACGACTTCTGACTACTACACGGTACTGCCCAATGTTTTGAATGCGACATGTGGTTAGTGTTGTACCCCAGAGACTTCACTCTTCAATTTCTGATAAGTTTATCACTCAATGGTTAAAGACACTATCACGTGATTTCACCCGAAAAGAGTCAAAATATTTGAAATTTGCAGGAATAGCTTAAAAAGTTCAGGACAATTCCCAAAATTCTCATAAGTTATTTTTTGCAACTGAAACATCGTCGGAACAGAAGAAAGCAGCAGTGTTACACAATATAATTGCCATTCAGTTCTGTGTTATAGTAAGTGTTCGTACGGACATAATGACTAATTTCTGAATTTGTCCTTATTAAGGTTGATTTCATCTTATCCACTGCAGGGTGTGTTAGGAATAACTCATTCTCGTCAGACATGTCAAAAATCTGATTTTTTAAGGGCAGTATCAGTGATTTGACAATCAGAAAATAGAAAAAATCATCAAAATCAGCTTTTTTACATGTATGGAACAAGTAGAGGTATCCTAACAACCATGCAGTGAAATGCCAAACGCAGCCTTAAATAAGAACCAATCTGATAGTTAGTAATTATTGTCCATACGGGACACTAATACAACACATAATTAAATGAGGTTCATATCTTTGAAAACTGCTGTTTTTCATTCCTTTTCTGTCATTTATCAGTTGGACAAAAATACCTTAAAGGATTCCAAAGATTTACCTTCACTTTAAGCTATTCCTGCAAATTTTCAAATTTTTGACTCTTTCGTGTGAATCACTGATAGTGTCTTTAAGTAAAAAAAAGGAGTTCCCAACAAATAAGATTGTCCCATAAAGTCCATGCAGTGACGTCAGCGCGATATGTGATTGTCGCACCATAACCGCACGCACTGGCTTAAAGTGACGTTGTTTTTACAAGCACGAACCAAGACGGCGTATCTTGGTGTGTGCGTAAAAGCTGCATCAAGGCTATGACATCACTGCACAGATTAGAGAAAATGGACATAGTTGGAAATACATGGGCCTTCCCAAAAGTACTTTCCCATTTGTATTTTTAACAACATATTATTTTCCTAAGCACCCAACCATAAAATTTCACACAAAAATGGAACTAAATTATAATCC
>JAMKCH010047707.1:0-11476 GCA_023653785.1 Ophioderma brevispina
GTTTGCCAAAAAGGGGACCCATAGCTTTACCAGAGATTGACAAAGGTTGGGCCAAATTTCATGCAAATTTGCCTTTTTCCCTCAAAGTGGACAATTTTACTCAGATGAGAAAATTTGACTAATTTTCCAAAATTTTTAAAAAAAATGGGTTCCGAGTTTGAGAAATATTGAAAAACGACCATTGTCATATATACCAAAATTGGCAATGAAAATGAAAAAAGGGGTCATTGCATACAGAAGGCTAAAATGAGAGGAAGTCTGTGGCAAGTCCCTTGTATGTCATTGTGTTTGAGAATCTCCCTGCATTATACCCAACCCCAGCAGCACAGCTGCAATCACCATTTGTTGGTAAACCAAATTATGGTACACAGTTGTTAAAAAAGTGCAAGACAAATTGTGATTCTCTTCATTTGTATGATGCTGTATCCTTTTCAACCATTAGACCCTGAATAGTCTATAGGCTAAGCAAGATCAAGTTAGAGTCATCCCCCATATAGCTACTATAATGCCATGGTTAAGTAACTGAAATTTGTTACACAGTTTCGTAAAAATGTTCCACACAACATTGCGGCATTTTCCATTAAAAAATGTGCCAGAATATGGCAACATTGCTGTCCCGGGCTGCTGTCGCTTAGTCCATAGTTGAAAGATGTTCTATCTTTCAACCAATACATTCACAAAATCTTTTAAGCAACACTGTTATCTCAATCTACTTCTTTCTTTGAATTGAACGTTCATTAAAAATTGATCATTATTTCCCTGGTCTTAGTGTATACATGTGTGTGCACATTATATCCAGCCCAATAGCCCCTAGTAATTATCTAATTGTTACAGAATCTAGTCAAATCATACCCTAAGCTTATTAGTTTTTACATTGAATTGGGCAATGGCAGTGGGGAGATGGGGAATATCCCGAGATCAGCAGAAGGTCACCGTCACCCCCCCACCCACACACACACAGCACACAAATCCCAACAAAAAGGGCAAAAGTCCCACCCCTTAAAAAACTATGGTAAGTGTAAATCCGACCCTTACTAATAGTATTGGCACTATTTTGACCCTTTGTAGACTCTACTGAATAGCTCATTTAAACAAATATGAGCCGAATACGGGGATACAACTCGAAATTCCAACGTAACCTAATGTAAGTTCAAGTCGGTTCAAGTGTGAAAATACACCCTTTTTTTCAAGATTCAGTGGGTTTGCTACCCTTTGTACGTATGTATCCGTGCACAATCTTGAAAACATCCCATTTTACGTGTTTCTTTGGTCGACATGATTCCCCATGAACAGGGACAACTTCCCCTCCCCCCTGGGCCATGGGATGGAAAGAATAATACTAAAAAAAGAAATTTGAGGTGGATGAGACTGAAAGATAACTAGTAACATAACTTTTGTCTCTGTAGTGCGGAATCGGGTTGTTATGGTTATACAACAATCATTCCATAGATTTGGTTTAACCTCGTCTACCAAGGGGGGGGGGGGTGGTTACCACCCCCCAGTGAACTTTGTTCCGGTGACACTAAAATGCAAAAAGATTTCGTAAAAAGCTATGGGTAATCGTTTTCTCTCATCCTTTTGGGCATTTTGCGAAAAAAAAATTGAAGGTAAGCACCTTATCACCGGGGTTAGGGATTGCCTTAAAAGGCGAGGGGGGGGAGGTGTTGCCACCTACGATATTTTATTGGTACATTTTGCAAATGTTATGCCACAGTATGGCTCTAAACTTATTTTTATGTTAAAAACTATAATGCCATAATTTAGGCTTGAAAACCGCATGAAAATCCGATATTCTACGATTTTTAGGAAAAAATTGGATTTTCGCCTAGTTTAGAAAGGAAAAGGCCCAACTTGTGGTACAAGAACTTTATGACGTTATGTGACGCCCCATATAGGTATGTTGGTACTTTTTGGTATCAATGGAAAGAGGAGACCATAACTATCCACTGTATCAAACTAAGCATTTATTACAAATTCTCAGGGGGTGGTAACCCACCCCCCCCCCCCCCCCCCCGGTAAACCGTGTGTTACAAAAAAAGCTTGGTTTATGGAAGAAAGGTGATTAGGCCTACGCAACAATTTTCTCTTGTCCATTTTCATGAAACAATTGGTTTCCTTAGCCATGGGATTAATAGCAAGGTATATAATGGGGGTTGTGTAGGGTTCACTATACATTGTGCCCCAATAAACATGAGGCCTAACTCTTGCATTGGACAGGAACATTCCCAATGGGGGTCGGAATAGGGCAAATTTTATGCATCTTATTGTGCTCTAATTAGCTCTTTTTGTTATATAAACAAGAAACAAAAAGCTCAAGTAAAAAATAAATATCAATACACAGCTATTCCTTTGAAATTTGCCACATTTTGAAATTTCAAGGTCGATATTTACTTTGGGACGATGTATGGACCATTTTTTGACTTGACCTCGTTGTCAGGGTGACTAAAGGTCAACGGGAAAAAATGGCAACATCGTTTTTCTGAATGTCAGGACCCAGTAGAATAACATTTGAAGGTGCCAACAATTAACATGAAACTTCATAAAATCACTCTCTGGAGAACAGGCCCCTCCGCTAATACTTCAACGTGCCAAACAAGACTTAAAATCTCCCGTAGGATTGTACAGTGCAATGCTGTTGTGGAAGACTGACTCTGAGGTGTTGTTTAGGTCATGATATAGATGACATGTTCTGAAGTGTTTCAGTAAACAGGTATATGGGATGACTATGAAGGCTAGGCGCAGAGAGAACGTGAAGAATTCACACAAGGTGAAAATGATTGTTTGGAATTTGTATCAAATCTGATCAATTTGTTGATTCCCCCGCTAAAGTGTCATGCTAGTGTAACAAACACACCCGAAGGTTGAAGTACACTTCCGGAACTTGACGCCCAAGTCAGTGACGACACTGCCAATTTAAGTGTTCCTCGTCAAAAAGCTGGGGATAAGAACAACGATCTACAGCATTAGCTGGTGTGAGAGAGGGTATTGTGATAGATGATTTATGACAAAAAAAGAGTGTGTTTCTATGAAGGGGATGGCGAGAATGCTACTATGCTCATGTCTAAGGAGGATGAAAATGAGGAGTTCCTCTGAGCGGCCAAACACCGTTGAACAAAATAGTGTCACAAAAATAATCGATCTCATTCATGAGGTAGCTCATGACAAGCAGGCCATTAGTGGTAGAGAAAACTAAGCTGCATTTTACAACATTTTTGGGCCAAATATTTTCCAAGATATTGTAGTATATGTAGGATCTGCGAGATATTGTCAAATGGATTGGATAAAGGTAAAACAAACGCGGAAGTATCCATTATTGCCCACTGCCTATGTGATTGACGTGCCTTCAAGAAATAGGGATCGATATTGGGACCTTTCACTTCCGGAAACGGAACTCTTACCTGTTGACGTATGTCACTATGCAACTAGGTATCACGAGGCTATCCCACTTTCTAATATTAGGACTGATACTGTTATCAATGCTCTTTTCCAAGTGTTTGCGAGAATTCGCCTACACCAAAAGAAGTGTACATGATCAGGGCACAACATTTCATGTCTAATCATGAGCGGTATTTGTTAGAAGTTAGGCATTAAGCCAATTGGCTACTTCTGGCGGTGGGGTGACCCGGCACCAGCAAACGAATGGCATGACGGAACGTTTTCATGGCACGTTGAAAAACTATGCTTAGGTCATTAACTGAGGAACAAATGAAGTGCTGGGATGAATTATCCCCTTCTTTTGTTTTCGTACAGGGAGGTGCCTTGTCAAACCACGGGTTACTCCACTTGAATTATTGTACGGCCGACAAGTGCAAGGTCCGATTAGCGTGATAAAAGGATATCCTTTCACATTTGTTTCAAATGCGTGACGGTATGCAAAACGTTTGGGCAGTGCAAACAAAAACCATGAGAAGTCTAGGCTAAATGAAACGCTTATGACCCGAATGCGCAGGTGCGAGAATTTCTGCCCGGTGATCAAAGTAATTGTATGTATCATGATAGATGCCGGCCTAAGTTAGACAGTTAAATGGCAGTGCCCTATATGCAATTAGCGCCGTCTGGATAGGGGTAACTATGAGATTGAAATGCCCGATAGGTGCAAGAAGTTGCGTTGTAGTGCATTGTCATCACGTTAACGTGGTACAATAGAAATGAGAGGACAGACTGAACCAATGTGTGTACATTACAGTTGTTGTGTCATGAATAGGTCAATTCAAATGATATGTGTGAAGATGAAACTGACACGTCAATTGCAAATATCTCTTTGATGATGTAGGCCCTAATTTATAAAACCCAAACATGCCTGTCAAAGGAAGAATTGCATCAGAATTAACTGAATCTCAAGAAGTGAAATTGTAGGTGTGTTAGCTGGTTATGTATAATGGGTTATTTTCTGATGGTACTGGTTTCTACAAATTTGTTGAACATCATATTGATCTGATCGATCACAGACCTGTACGCCAGGGTGCTTACAGAATGCCCCAGTCCATGCGTGAGCCGGTCAAAGAAGAACTTGATTGTATGTTAGATCTAGGCATTAATTTGAAAGTACCACAAGTGAATATATGCATCGCCCATTTGTGGGTGCCAAACCTGATGGATCGGTTTTCGAGTTTGTTCAGATATGAGAGAATTGAACAAGAAATCCAAATTTGATCCCATACAAAATGCCTAGAATAGATGAAATTCTGACCAAGTGGGTGCTGGCTAAGAATATTACCACTTCTTGATTTGACCAAAGGTTTCTACAAATTCCACTTAACGAACGTTCTGTGATTGCTGTAGTTTTCGTCACTGCTTTGGTTGAATTCAGGTACATTGTACTACCATTTGGTTTGCAAAACAGAGTAGACATTCAACGATTATGGATTATGGTTGCGGAATTGTCATGATTTGCAGTGGCATATATTGTTGACATTTGTATCTATAGTCAATCGTGGAAGGATCAGTAGCTCACTGCATGTGTATGTCGTTACTTTCAGGAGAGGACTTAACAGTACAGATCGAAATGGAGTAACCAGTCCAACCCGCGGGAAAATTGCGATCATCGCGGGGAACTCGCAGAAAATTGCGATGTGAAAACACGGTAACCCAAAATCATCGCGAGAGGAATTTGAGGGGGGGGGAATCGCGTGGTTTCGCGGGGGAAATCTCGAGAAGAAGGCCTCGGACGATCGAGGCCGCCGATTATCCATCGGGCCTCCCGGCGTGATAGTGTGAGTCTTGTGACAATCACTGATACCAGAGAAGATGAGAATTGGTTCTTTCTGCCTCAAAAATTCACGGGGGGAAAATGACGATCCAGCACAACCAAAATTTAAAAAAAAAAAACGCGTTATATTTGGTAGCTTTTTCGCATATCGATTTTGTATATATTTATTCGGTTAACACATTACACTAGTTCCATTTCAAGCATACGCGAGTTGGTGTTTGATCCGGAACCATTAGTATTCCAGTTCATTTTAATTTTTCAAGCAACATTGTAGTGTTATAGCCAACGTTTTAACGATATTAATTGCCTTACTTCGTTTTTTTTTTTCACTCACAGGTATTTGTCCCCAAGTGTAATAATGTTGAAACATCAGCCCGGAACTCAGCTTATTTATTAGAATTTTCGGTAGGTTCACAAATACTGTCAAAGACGCAACCAGTATGTCAAAATAATAATATCTCAATGTTCGATTTAATAACGATGTATTAAATAGGGGAGCATAAACGCAAAAAAAAACAAAAAAAACAATTCTGCTTTTTTCAGGACGATCAATTGGTAAAAATATTACAATCCCTGGGTGATTAAGTAATAATGACTTTGCAAGGCTCTGTGCACGTTTCTTCATGTGTGCAAAGTAATGAAAATCGCTCGAGTAGGACAACAACGGAAGAAAAAGCGCTATCCATCAAAAAATAAGATAAACGAGAAATAAGCAAAGGAAAACAAGTGTTCATGGCATACGTTAATCGTATCTTGACTCATTGAGGGTGAGAAAATTATTCGTCGATCAGCATTTTAAGTGGATTTGGCCAAATACATTCGACATTCATCACTTTACCAAGGTCTTTATTGGTATCAATAATTAGTAGAAAATCTTAAGGTGCACTAGAACATTAAGAAACATCGATTGTAAATTTCCCTGAAGGTATCGGAGACTTTTGTAAACATGTGCATCTGCTGCGTTGTAATATATCTTTGTTAAAATATCTTCCTAGTAACTGCTTTGGACATTCCGATAAAATAGAGATTGAAGTTTGGCAGTTACTACCTTCTGTGGTGCAGGACATGACTCTCTTCAACTTTCGTCAACGGAAATCTAGGTCGTCGCCCTACTAGGCGTGACTGGGCTGGAAATGTCGTACCTGTTAATTGTCGACCATTTGCATACTTATTTCGTAACCTTTTCAAGGGCGGGAAGGAAACAATTTTTTTATAAATAAAATGCCATCGTGCTCTCGCGTCTGCAGTGTTGTTTCACCCATAGTTGTTTCATCAGTAGGCCTATTCTGATTTTACAATTTTTCACGGGACTGGGCAACCGATTTTAAAAAAATAGAAAATAAGAACTGCAAAACTCGCCCCTCCCACCCGCGTAATGAAACACGGGGAACCCCAGTTGACGTATTAGGAAAATATGTATTAGAAAACAAACCGTATACGACGTCTGAGAAAATCAATCACTTGTGATTTGTTCTGGAAGTATTACTGCGATTATTATACAAAAAAGTGAGAAACACAAGATTTGTCAAGCGCAAGGGTTAATTACAACCATCATTTACGTTTTGTAAGTTGGCCATGCTTTTCTCTAGAAAACGATGGAAAATTTGTCACAGTATTAAAGTTTCGGCGAGGGATGGAAAGTTCCTTGTGTGTATATTGCACGTTGCACCAGCTTATGATTAATTAGGTGTTTGCCAATTATGCTATAGTAATGTCAAGGGAGCTGAGTGGAATGTTGCTCGGATATCCTTCGTGAATGTTTGTTCGCAAAAGACTTGGAAATTTATATGAGATTGTTTTCAAACTGACTCTTTTGTTTTTTGTTTTATCTGTATATTTACTCAAAACAATACATTTATGACAGGCGAATAATCAAAATCTGCTTGCAACCACAATTGCGAGCATGTATTGTTGGTTTCAAGCTTTCACCTGCATCGCAAATCATTTGGCCTGGTGCTTATCAAAAAATATGGGAATTTTCATGGAAATTTATCGGCCGATGTTCAGCGGGCTGATAAAAATGGAAATTTTGCCCGATTCTCATCAATTTAGCTGCAGATTTTAACTCTAAAATTTAAGCAAAACTCTAGACAAAACTGGAATCAACAAAGTCATAACTTGTAATTATTTGTGGAGAAAAGAAAATCATAGATTTAGCCTGGCCTATTCGCAATGCAATTCCTATATATGAGAAAATCAGGCGCATTCCGTTTTATTTCTATGGACCGCTTTATGTCAGAGATGAGCACCCAGGCCACATGAAACGTTCATCACGGTAGAAATTTTTTTTTTTACTATGCCCAGGCCTAAATTTCCCGGGGAAATTCCTTTTCTAGTGAAATCATGAAGTAAAGCGGGCATGTGTGTTTGTAACAGTTTGTTTTTATTTTAAACCATTTCAAGTTATTTAAAGACACTATCAGTGATTTGAAAAATATTGAAAATTTGCAGGAATAGCTTCAAATGAGGATAAGTCTGTAGCAAAAATCTCACCCACAGTACCTTTCCAGCTGTAGAATTGGAAGGAAGGAGAAAAACGGGCGTGTGCCAAGATAGATTCTCCATTCAATTACGTGTTGCGTGTAAGGGTCCGTTCGCCAGACGTAATGCATAAAATCTCGATTCGTTCCTTATTAGATGCTCGGTCTTATCATTTGCGAAAGGGTTGTTGGATACCGTACTTGTTGCATAAATGCAAAAATCTGATTTTGATGATTTTTTCGATTTACTGATTTAGCAAATAACTGATGTGTCTGTAAATGAGAAATCGGGGCCGCGTCCACAACTTTAAACTCATGTTTAAAAAATCATGCATCGCCTATCCCGCGGACACAAACTCCGTGCATCTCCGTAAATGATCATAACAAGGAGGTTGATCATAAACAACAATCTTGGTTGGGGCTCAGACCACCCCCCAAATTGCCAATATCAGCTGTACGGCACTGCAACTCCGTGATATAATTCAGCCACTACATCGCAAAACCACCGCAACCTCCCCGCTAACTTCGGCGGCCGTCGGGTATTAGGCTCACCGCGGGATAGTAAGCTGGGTCTGTTGACCTCGTCAAGCCCCCCCCCCGCGATATTATCGCGATGAAGTTGCGGGGTTTTGGCAGTGAAATCGCGATGAATTTGCGGTGAAATGTCCGGGCAATTGCGGGTGGAATCCGGGAAAATTGGGCTACTGTTCCGTTCGATCTGTACTGTAACTGTAAAGCCATCCGGCAAAGTCAAGTTGCCAACAGCAGAGGTTGATATACTTGGGTCATGTGATTGGAAATGGCAATCTTACGCCGATGCTGACAACTTGAGGCTGTTAGAATTTTCCTCGCCCATCACTAATAAAATGTAGGGCATTTCTAGGCCTTTACGGGCTATTATAGGAAATTCATTAGGAACTACCCAGCCATTGCAAAAAACCGCCACGATCTGACAATGAAAAATTATTCCAAATCAATGTGGTAGGTGGAATCCCGAATGTGATGATGCATTTCAGATGCTCAAAGAGTGTTGACCAACACACCTATTCGTCAACCCCTGATTTTGATAGGCAATTTATGATAATACAGACCGCCTCAAATTTTGGCATTGGCGCTGTCTGAGTGCAATTGACAGTGAAGGACCATCTAACATCCTATTGTGGATTCTTCAAGCAGAAATTATCGGGCACGAAGGAACGATACAGTGGCCCCTTAAAATGAATGTTTGGCAATTGTTTTGGGCAGTTCATAAATTGAATACTACTTGATAGGCTCTCCTTTCAGAAGCATGACAGATCCTCAGGCACTGAAGTGGCTAGCTAGTACCAGTGATACAAATAACGTTTGATGATGATGGTTCTTATTACTTCAGAAGTTCACATTTGATGTAGAGTACCGTAAAGGTCTAGCAAATGGTAATGCAGATGGGCTCAGTCGAGCATAATTTTATAGTGTTCAAATAATTGCTTGTATTTACATTGGGCATTGAAATGTGTTAACATAAAATATTGTAGTTTATCCACAACTTTATAATGATATACTGTATGCTAGTCTAAGTTGTTAGGTAAACAATAAAATTTCCATGCTCGTGAATGACTATGTACATACTGGTGGTTTACAAATTATTTTTAATGATTTCTCAAGATCATTGAGACTTAGATCGTGGACTGTTAATTGTTAATTTGCCTGTCATGTCAAAAACCCTAACGCCCTAAATATTAATTGGGAAAAACAAAGGATTTTATATATTTGAATGTTTCTGTTGAACACATTTCTAACTGTACTTGGACATTCATTCCTTCAAATCTCGACATGATCTTCAGTATTGACATTTACCATCGGAAGTCTACAAGTGCACTCCGGTCGACATATATGCAATCTGAGAGGTGATCTTCATTTTCGGTATGGAAATGTATGGACTTAATGACTCTGTGTTATTTTACAATATGAGGACTTGTCATTTTTTGCACTCAAATGACCAATTTCGGAATTTATTTGTTGTTTTTTTCATATGTGTATTGATTAGGTTAAGGCCTATATAACATTGTTTATATAGCCTTACACGGCTATTTTCAGTTAGTTAGAAGACTGACACAGTCTTTTCCTCGTGGGGAGGCATGTCTGTTGTCAGTGTAGATAATGCTGGAAAATAGGTCTCCTTGGGTCCTATCACTATGGTTGAAAATTTTTGAATTAAATATACAATTTATTTTGTTCTTTTTGCTTTATTCATTGCATAGTATAAATGTGCATACATATGTGTAGTGCCTTAAGTTTAAAAGCTTGGTGTGGCTGAGAAAACGCCATTTTTGTGCACTGACCCATGTTTCCTGTAAAAGGCTTTAATAGGGTAGGCCATACTAAAGGCACAGTGTGCTAGCCATGTGTGTTGGTATTATTGCATGCAGTGCCAAAAGCTCGTCTCTGATTGGTCAATATAAAGCTTAGTATTTTGTGTACAGATTTAAAGTCCGTCTTTGTCCTGGGATGGTCGGCGTGAGTGGATGTAAAGGAAAGAGCAATCAGAATCTATTTTAAATAAAGGTGATGAAATGTCCAGAAGTGTTTGGCTGCTAATTTACAATGGACTCTAATGCGACGGACAGTGCTCCGCACATGTATTTGTGTGTACGGTTTCTTCATTAACTAATTTGCGGTAAATTGTGGGTTCCCGGCCGTTGTAAACGGGGAAAAAACATCACACCCTGATTTCTGTCGAATTTTTGGGCAGATTTAGCTACTTGGTGCCCTGAACCTTGTGACAATCTGTTAAATGGCATTTATTACGTCCCTGGGACGGTAGTTTTGTCATTTTCGTTGCAAGTCAATATTTTAAGGTCTTTATCCCTTGACTTTGTGTCGGGTTTGTCAACACAAACAAACCCGCATAATTCACCCCCATAGACCGACTAAGTAGGGGCGTGGCACTGCCGCCACGTTCATATCGAGAGTCCTTTTTTTTCCCACTACTTTCTTTATATTTGTTATATCATAGATATAGTTTGTACATGTATTTTGGTGATTACATTCTTGTGCGAATTGTAAATTTGTAGCGGCTGGCACGTTTTCATTCTCGTTTCAAAAGTGCGGCCCGTTTGTTTACTTTTTATAATTTATGCACGATCATTCTTCACACAATGAGCGTACACTTGTGGGTTTACTACCTAGTTTCCTTAATGCTTTCTTGCAGCCCTAGTCAACGAGGTATTGCCTTTGATAAAGAGTTGAGGATTGTTTGGAACTGCTTTTATATAAATTTTCTATCTAGACGTAGTAAATTTGTATTCGGGTATCTCCGCCTTGGTGCGTGCTCTGGCCGGTTTGTTTCCCTTCTAGGCCGCGGCTGTCACGTGACGTTTTTCGACCGAGTCGCCGTCACTGACCCCACCCATGCTGATGCCCTCGGCCTACTCCTGGCAATAGGGGCGCCGTGCGTATCGGTCCCTGGTATTGCACCGGGTTTGCTCTGGAGTTGTACTGGGTATATCCTTGGGTTTTTCGTCCCTTCGGAAACTTTGGAGCGGGATGGCTCCTCACGGCTCGTACGCGCGGTTCACCCGCCATTATACAGGCTTGGGTCTGGAGTCTTGTCAGTCGCCCGCGCCTCAGGGGGTGCGTTGACTGATGTATACGTGGCCGTGGTAGCCGGCTTCAAACGGTACCCACCATCACAATACCACCGCTATAGTAACCCATCGCGTTCAGGGAGTCCTCCGCTCTGGTAAGCGGGGTGTTCACACCCGCCCTGTGTCGTGTCTCGCCCGTGCCCCAGGGGTGCGTAGAATGG
>JAMKCH010047708.1:0-10755 GCA_023653785.1 Ophioderma brevispina
TCTAATGCCCATTTGGTCTAATATCCTTTTGGTCTAATGTCCACCTGGTCTAATATCCATTCAATGGTCTAATATTTAAATCAATGTTTAAGAAATTATTTTGTGTTTAACATCCAAATGGGTATTGGACCAAATGGGCATTATTAGACCAAGTAAATATTAGACCAGGTGGACATTAGACCAAGTGGATATTAGCCCAAATGGATATTAGACCAAATGGACATTAGACCGAATGGCTATTAGACCAGATGGATATTAGACCAGATGGCCATTAGACCAATTGGGTATTAGACCAAATGGATATTAGACCAAATGGAATTAGCCTAGATGGATATTAGACCAAATGGGAATTAAACCAAATGGTGTTTGTGGTTATTAGACCAAATGGTAGTAGACAAAAATGGGCATTAGACTAGATGGGCATTAGACCAAATGGATATTAGACATTCTGGTTGTTAGATAAATCGGATGTTAGAATAAATGGTTATTAGACAAATTGTTATGATACAATATGGGTTTAGACGAATTGAAGTTAGACCAAATGGGATTAGACCAAATGGCAATAAACTGTCAAAAGTAGATCTTCAAAGTTTATTTTAATGGTGACTTGCCCTTTGGTCTAATCCCAATTGGTCTAATGGTCATTTTGTCTAACTCCGATTGGTCTAATACCATTTAGTCTAATAAACATAACCATTCAGTCTAATAGCTATATAGCCTAATATTCACCGGGTCTAAAACTCATCGTCTAATATCCACATCGTCTATAACCGATTTAGTCTAATGCCAATTTGTCTAATATTCAATTTGATCTAATGCCCATCTGGTCTAATATCCATCTGGTCTAATACCCATTTGGTCTAAAATCCATCTGGTCTAACACCCATCTAGTCTAATATCCATTTGGACTAATATCCATTTAG
The DNA here is from genome assembly GCA_023653785.1 of Ophioderma brevispina. Classification (NCBI taxonomy): domain Eukaryota; kingdom Metazoa; phylum Echinodermata; class Ophiuroidea; order Amphilepidida; family Ophiodermatidae; genus Ophioderma; species Ophioderma brevispina. The sequence goes on from JAMKCH010047708.1 coordinate 924, forward strand.
TCTAATGTTCAGCTAGTCTAATATTCATTTGGTCTAATATCCATTTTGTCTAATGCCCATTTGGTCTAATATTCATTTGGTCTGATGTTCATCTGGTCTAATATCCATTTTGTCTAATATTTAAATATATTTATGATCTATTATTTTGGGTTTAACATCCAAATGGATATTAGACCAAATAGGTATTATTAGACCAAGTAGATATTAGACCAGGTGGACATTAGACCAAGTGGATATTAGGCCAACTGGATATTAGCCCAAATGGACATTAGACCAAATGGGTATTAGACCAAATGGATATTAGACCAGATGGGTATTAGACAAGATGGCTATTTGACCAATTGGGTATTATACCAAATGGATATTAGACTAAATGGATATCAGACTAGATGGATATTAGACCAAATGGGAATTAGATAATGGTAGTAGACAAAAATGGGCATTAGACTAGATGGGCGTTAGACCAAATGGATATTAGACATTCTGGTTATTAGATAAATTGGATGTTAGACTAAATGGTTATTAGACAATGTGGGTTTAGACGAATTAAAGTTAGACCAAATGGTTATTAGGCAAAATGGGATTAGACCAAATGGCAATAAACCTTTCTTCTTATCCGAATAGCACGCACTATATAGAAGCGTGGGCCAATATTTTATTTTGGTAACGTCAGAATTCTTTAAGGAGATGTCTTAGAGATACTAAAAATTGTTTTAGAATTTAGTTTTAAAGTGTGTGTGTGTGTGTGGGGGGGGGGGTCCATGGGAACCCATGTAATCTGCTAGACTATGAAGGCTTCGTATATAGTTCTGGTGTGAACCATTTGGATTCATTTGATATATAGAAAAAAGCAAACAACCAGTAACCACTGAAATCAAACTTTCAGTGTTACATCAAAAACTATAAATATCGGAGCGTATTATAAGCTGAATAAAAACCTGAGGAAAAGCAAACGTGGTGAGGACGGGCTTTTGGTAGGGATGCCGAAAATGCAAACGTGCGAAATAAGGCTTTATTTTAAAACTACACAACCTATTAAGCAAAGAGTTAGCTTTACAAATATAGATCTGTTAAACGTTATAATTATTACATTTGGAATTTACACAAAAAAAGTTAATAAAAAGATGGCCGACCCCCACCTACGGAAAAGAGGCAGAAGACAACCTGAAATTTTGGGACTTTACGCGTAAGAAAAACACTATGAGATAGTAAAATCTTAATTCCTGGCAAGTTCAGTGAGCTTTCATTCATCAATACATTTAGAAAATATACCCCCTTGTTTTTTTGTGGAGGATGATATATGATACTCAGATCAAACAACTCTCTCGCTTACAAATATTTCGTATTCTCCCCTTAAAAATATGGAATTTAAAAAATACAAAACAACAATATTAAACAAATATTGACTGATCATGAGGAAATGGCGCAAAATACCTACCCGAGATGACTGGAGCCGGGAGCGTACTATTTCCCGAGACCCGGGAAAATAGGTATGGATATTCTTTACTGACTCTTATCATTCTTTACGTAACTCACAACCACAAACACAATTTTCACATAGTAAAAAAGGATCTGCTTTTAAAATTATGTGTACTATTAAAATGGAAAAATATCTACATCCAAGAAATTACTAATATAGCTACATCGACTAAATTTATAATTCATACCATTTTTGGAACAACGCTTTTCTCCCGTCATGTTCATGGTTCAGATGTGTCCCTTTTGGAATAATGAGGAATATGGTCACGTTTAATTGACTGCACTTCAGAGCCCAATGTGTTTTTCGTAAAGAGACCGGTATTTTGTCACAACCAGTATCTTGTGCTTTTATGTCATAAAAATACCTCATCTAATCGGGGTGGTGGATGCGCACCATGAAAAGCTTTCATGCTGCCTGGTACTATATTGTTTGTCTGTACTTCCATATACTAAGTGGCGTGTCCTCGTCTACCGGAGGACTTGCTGGATATTCTGGTTTATTATTTGCTCGAGTCACTCTGATGCACTCACAAGGCTTAATGCATCCTTTTTCTTATTCAATGAAATTTCTGAACTAATCTCATTATTAAAAGACTAAATGTTAGGTTGACAACGATTGACATATATTACAAACATACTGATAAACAATACAGATTCCTTCAAGCCGTACCATCAATGGCATGTATCAAAACTTGTAGCCTTATATGTGAAATGTTCAGGCTATTCATGATCTTTAGGGTTGATATCATTTTGCACGTGGTGATATAAAATAATTTTCCAGCAACTTGCAACCCTACGAAACACAAGAAACTAAGATGTATAGATAAAAAAAATACTTTATAAATTAGCCTTAACTATCCACTATTTGGAAACCACAAACGTTTCTGTTGTTCTTGGTCTGTTAAAGCAAAATGTCGTGCTGAGCAAGCTCGTGCGCAGAGTGCCCATCTCTTTTCCTTGGTGCTTGGTCCAGACACCTCCGTGTATTAATTTGCTCCTCCCGCATGACGAGTCTATTACCTTTCCAGTATTAAATGATGTCGGTGTAACGAAACTGCATAAGAGTCTCGCGATTGTCCTATATAGCTACCATGTCAACATACGGCATAAACCATGGCATTGTACCTGAGTGCTGAAACAAAATATGATGCGTGCAGTACACAACGGAGAACACAATAGGAAAGAAAATCAGTGGCAGTCACGGCCACGGGGGGACATATTGGGCTATTTTAAAAAATGCCCCCTATAGAGGGCGCTGGAATTCCAGACTTTTTGTCACTTTTGAAAGCTGTAATTCCAGAATTTAATGTCTAATATAGGTTGGGAATTCCAGCCATTTTAGGTATAGAGGGTGACGGAATTCCAATGTTTTTACGATTTTCAGAGGAAAATTCCGGGGAAAATCAATATTTTCAACACCCTCTATACCCCTAACCGTAATCCTCTGGGAATTCCATGTTTTTTCACATTGGGAGTCTAGGAATTCCTGGAATTTACGGAAGGCAGTGTCTGGAATTCCCTGTAATTTCAACGGGAAGGTAGCGTCTGGAATTCCAGATAATTCATGGAAGGATAGCCAGGAATTGCAGATATTTTGTGAACAATAATTTTTGCCCTCTGGAATAGCCCATTGTATTTCATGACACCGGTACCATTTATACACACAGTTATTTAAGTTACAACACGTTGGCCGCAGCGCGGTTCGAACCCACAACCTTTGGTGTATGGGTCCGTCGGGCGCAATCCACAAGACCACACGCGCCCTCATTGGGCTGTTGCACAGAACCTTGTATCTAAAATCGCTCTTGGGAATTTATCAGTTCCATTAACGGTTCCATGCGGAGGATAGTTTTAGAACCATTGACAATCTCCTTTTCCAGTGTAACTGTGGCAACATAAGTTCTATGCTAAAACTGCATCTGGTAGCACTGTTGTTACAAAATGAAATGACTCAAAATGCACCAAAAGACACATATTACATAAACGATGACCACGGGCCCTGTTAAATTCCCTGTGTTGCACTTGTCGTCTGTGCAAAAACAGAAGCGTCCTTCGAACGTAAGTTCTTCGTCCGTTGGCAAATTGGAAATAACATAGTTCAAATAGTCCTTCGCAGCCTCGTCTTCAAAGCACTTGTCCACCTGGTCTATCGCTTCCTCCTATGTTGGTGCATTGTCGAAAAAGGCCTTTGTAGCTGAAATCTGTGTTATAGGGAAAGTAAAAATATTAATCATTAATTAAATGAAGTGCGTGTCGTCCAGCAAGACGTTAAAACACGTGTAACCTCGACTTACTATAATTTTCCATACGTTAGTCGGTGTGAATGACAAAAAAAAATGACTGCGGAGAACCTGTCAATATACAGCAATTTTCGCTATTTCTTACCACACACTTTCCTATTTTTTCTTCTCGATATTGATTTTTAACGCTATGGCATTGCTTACTTCTCTAGGATGGTTTAGCTATAAATGATCTCTTAATCTTAAAAGAGTGATATTTGCAATAAAAATCGAGGATCTCCAAATTTAATTGGCTCAAATGATTTTTGCTCTAACTAAGAAATGTTTACTATAGTTTTTTTTCTCAACAGATTCTAATGCTTTGGACCATCTATTTGAAGAATCAAACTGCTGACAGTCTATCAGCATTGAGCGTTTTGAGATATTGAGCAGAAAACAAAATGGCCGCCAAACTACCCATTTTTTAAATGGAAAATTATCAACTTTTTAAAAATGATCTATTGGTCCTACAAATATTGTTTGTTATGCTAAGATATATACAAAAAGTAGTTTCTAGTAGACCTGAAGGTCTCAATTTAATATTTTTCTTGTTATTTTACATTCCAGTTGTTTATTAAAGATGGCGTCTTACTCATAACACAACAACACAAGGGGACAATGTTAAACCATGTTTAACAAGGGGACCACGTTAAAGGTGCTCAAACGTACGGAGAGACTGTCATTAGATTTGGCAGGCAGATTGGCAAGATAATAGTAATAATAACAATCTTGATATAGCGCCTAATGCAGTGGCCCCTAGGCGCTTCACAAAGAAAAACGAGCAATTATACCATTATTAAAACGACAGATACAAAAGCAATAGCTAAAATTTTAATGTGAAAAACAACTATGATATACATCAATTATACAAAATTTCCGAATAATTTAAGTAGAAATTCAAACTTGTATATTGTGACCAAGAGATAGAAGAGGACACTAACCCATTTGCCTCCCATACTAAGAATATATGGGGATTGAATCGTCCGCTGCTAGGATCTGTATGTACCCCACAGCGACAAATGTATGGACAACTGGAACTGGAAGGGCAGGAGCAACATAGTCTTGATGATCATGACTAGATAGTCTTTAACTTTTGCATAGTTGTCGTTGTCGTTGACTATCTAATCGTGACGAGTTGCGTGAAGGTTTCACACCACTAAATACTGGTCCCATTCGTTCCTGTACAAAATGGGCGAGATGAAAACGTCATTTTCTCCTCAATGGAACATCTCAGACCTTAAAGCTAACATTCTGATTGAAGATCATCATATCTCCTACATAATCAATCATGAAATTAGGGTAGTTATCCCCAAAATTTTCGAGCTACTGGACCGTGAAGACTAGCATGCACCCTGGACCCTGGAGGTCAGCACTTTTTCAGTCAGGTAAAAAATTGGTATGTCAGATAAAAGTAACATATCAATGACAACCTGTTTTTGATATTCCTACAGATTTTATACTTAATATTGATAGCAACCATGATTTGCAACCCAGATCTCGCCATTTCTCTCAGCACGTACACACTTCTTCCAATACAATTTACAAATGAAGAGCGCCGCTCATTACTCTCATTACTGAATGGTGACGTCATATTTGTGATACAGCTTGGGGAGATCTTGGAAATTCTGCAACGTGTGTTCATGACGTTCGAGAGACTTTTTAAACCTCAGGTGGTCAAAATTATATGCGCAATGATAATGGGAAAATCCGGTATGGTCTCGGCTATCGGAAGCTGAAAACAGAATTTAAATAAGACTTTCCGTTGTTGAGTGTTGGTGTTGTTTTTTATGTTAGTAACGTTGCGCCATGAGTCAATCCCGGAAATTGAGGGTTGAAAAGGTACTCCTAAATAATCGTAGAATTAATGCTAGATATAATGTGACTAGTGAGATGTACTATCTGTGTCGGTATTACTTAGATCATTCCTGAACCCACAGTGTCATCATTGCAATTTTAATTTTAATAAGGTGACAATGCAAATATGCATGGCTATTTTCCGGCAGTGGAACCAAGTTTGAACTGGGAAATGCAATGGGAGTATTGATTGCTCTCATAATTATATGCGCGGAACCGTGTTTGTGGGCGCGGTCAAGCATGGTTTGCATGACACGTACAATGTACACACATATTTACTGCATTCGGTTGTGTGTATACTTAGGTCAGTCACCCGAATGTACTACACATGCGCGAATTGCCATCGGTGACTAGCGTCGGTGACTTGTCACTAGAATCTTCTATACAGGCTTCAATAGAGAGGTTTTTGGTGCTCAGTTTTTAGGGTATACTTAGACGAGGGTCACCTCATTTACAGTGCGGGCTGGACTTACCTGTTTCTCACGTTATTTACTGGTGGGAATCCTGAAGTAAAAAGTTATTTAAGGAAAGCAAACTCAAGGTGACATTGTACCAAAATATAACACAACACTAGATATACCCAAAGATGTTATAGACGTCACCAAAGTCAGCATCTACAGCCCTTGACTACGCAGATGATCTAGCTCTAACAGCCGATTTGATATGTGGTGCACAGATCTACGAACATTACTTGAGAATGCTGCATCTAAATGCATACATCTATATAAATGCAAAGAAGACGGAATATGACCGTCAATGAGGAAGATAATCATCAACCTACACTACAGACGGTAACCAACTATGTTGCTGACAGCAAGAAAAAAAAGACTTCCTGTCACACGAAGGACAAGCTTGGAATGCCTGCCAAAAACTACCACAACTTATGGCAATCTATCATCTCCAATTCAACCAAGCTGAAGTTCTTTAGAGTCTGTGATCCTGTTATATGGATCTGAGACCTGGACCATGAAGAAGAGCTACAGGATAAACTGGATGGCACCTATACCAGGCTTCCAATGCGAGTACAAACATATCATGGCGTGATCACATGACCAAAGCACAGATATATAGAGATATCCTTCCAATTTCATCTTCTGTTGCCCAATGCCGAGCACGATTTGCCGGTCACTGTCATCGTGCGATTGATCAATTAGTCGCATGTTGGCGGTTAGGGACTGCATCAAAACTCACCCGCCGGTTGGCTGGCGGCGCTTGAACCGTGTTTCATTGTTTAGAACAAAAAAAAATTGGCTTCAACAAAAAAGAACCGGGCAGAACCGGTCAACAACAGGTGGATGAGTTTTGAAGCTGCCCCTTAAGGTCATTACATAGTGTCATGCCGCTTACCGATTTGCCGCTCTGATGATGAAATTTACGTCACTACGCAATCATGTCAGAATCGCTAGCGGTGACCCAAGCGGCAAAGCGTCAAGCCGATAAATCGATCTCCCTGCCGCTCGGGCTGCCGCTTTGGGAAAAGCGGCAAATCGCATTGAGTTGACTTGAGTTCAACTTTAGAGCGGTGCCGCTCGATGACGTAGTTCAAGCGATAGCGTCGCTTGACTATAATAGCTCAATCCTGCAAGCGGCGTGCACCAAGCGGCTTGCCGCTGAGCGGCATGACACTATGTAATGATCTTTACCATGCCCAAATAGGGGTCGTCGCCCCTTTAACTACATTGATGTGACTGCTTGAGACATCCAGCAGGATGTCCATCTGATATCCCCAACTTAATAACGGACTGGGACATTTGGCGCTACATGATGAACAACATTTTGGTTGCGGCCGCTAGACAGATGGACATACACCCACCACACATTTTTAATATCTTTACCTTATAGATCAGCATGTGTTACACATGATGTTACATTCCACAACCTGAAATTTTAGGAACAATTACAAAGCTACAAATGCCAGTAACTACGTCCAATCTTCGATGTTTTCAACAATATCAAAGATATTCCGAATAGAGCTAGGCATATAATTGGATTGTCAGTATTAAGCTCAATGTATTTACCCATTGAAACATCGAAGAGCAGTTTGAGTAACTACTCTCTTCCACCGCATGTTCTATCAGGGGGCTTCTGAACTACTTTACCGACTGATGCCTTAAACTCCGAGTATATAGACCCTCATCTCTGGCGGTGTCTACGATCTTATGACCTCGCAGTTGAAACCCCAAGATCTAATATTGTCAGCCATCAGGGATCATTTATTCCTTCAACTCTCCGCATCTCATCTGGAATGTTCTTCCTGGGCACATTCCTGCTACTAAAAAAAATGGGGTCTCTAAGTGAAAGTTTAAAAAAAATATGAGATCTGTGTGTGACAACAATGCTGAAAATGGGGGTCTAAACAGCCTTACATACGCGTCACCTCCAAAGTGGGAGTGACCCCGGGTGCTAATCACACTGATATTATCCACATCATGACATGCATATTGCCTTCAAATTATATACATATAACGATTGCATGGGATTGTACTTCTTGTTTCTATAAAATAGAGTCCCTAGAGTAAAATGACTAGCAACCTGACGATCACAGCAAAAAAAAAAAAAAAAAAGCTAAAAAAGGGAGGTAGCGGTATTTGTGTTGTTAGATCTGGGAGCACTTTCCCTGCAAGCACAAGGCAGGGGTCTGCTCCGTGATTTTTGAAAAGGGGGAAAATGGCATTTAGGGATTTAAGGGATATAAGCCAAACATAATCATATCAATATCAATGACCAAGTTAGTGCTAATTGACCTTTAACCCCTAACCGGGACCCGTGCTAGGCAATTTCCTCGGCCTCGCACATCAAGGACTTTAACGATACAGATTGGCAATTACTGACCACTCGTCGGCAAAAATTGCGGTGGGCAGATCAGATGATATCGGGTTGCAGTTTCATTGAAAAAACAGCCTTGAGGCGAAATAATGTATACAAAATCTAGGAGAGGCTCCGGCCAAAATTGTATGGCTCGCTAGCTTTCGCAATGGTTCGCCTTCACTGCATGAGCCTAAAGTCCGGGTATTAAGTGAAATGAGAAAGAAGTAATTAGTAATTATTTTATGGAATTACCGGCAATTTGACGGGAATTGGCCTGGTTTGATATGGCCCAAGAAACAGGTCAAAGTATATTACTAGTAAATATGATTGCAAAACAGATCGGCTTGTGTCTTTCAATTTGATATATGACCAGATGATTTTCACAGAGTGATTTCCGTATAAAACAAATGGAGGGAGGGCTCCTCGTTAAAGGACTTATACCAAAAACCTGGTCATGGAAAAGATCTCACGAAAGGACCCATACTCATAAGGGGTTAGTTTGTTGTGCTTGGGTACTTTCCATCATCATTGCTGATTTTTTAGTATGTTATTTAAATATGTAATTTAGTAACTTGATAAGTTGTGTAAGATTTAATTGTATATTTTTAACTCAATCAGCCATATACCCTCTGGTCCGAGATTATCTGAACTGACCCACAAACCTTCCTTGCAGGGTGGAACAATTGCCTGGTTCAGCAGATATCTCACCTACCCCTGGATAAGCATTGGCCGTGGTGAACTAAATTGTGCACAATTTGTTTTTAAATTTCAATTTAGTCATTTGTGTGCGCTGATCACGAACTGCAGCACACTGCACATCTGTTGTGCATCCATAGTATAATATCACTAAATTGCTTGTGAAATTCTTGTAATATTTTATTCTTTGTTGTATACCATCAATTTGCTACCATGGTTGCTTTTCATTTCCGTGGAAGCCGTGGTGGCAAGCACAAAAAACGTAGGATTGCTACGAGGACTTGCATCAGAAAATCAACAGTGTCGAATCAGGGTAACACAATAAATAAAAGTAACTTAATTAAGGTACAAATAGTTAATAATCTTAACCAAAATGAAGTACGCTTTGCTACCTGGAATGCCAGGTCTATCAAGGCAAAAACAAATCAGCTGCATTGTGTGACTTCGTCATCAGCAATCAGTTGGATATCTTTGCCATCACCAAATCTTGGCTGACTGGAAATAGCAGAGATGATGTAGCCATTGCCGATATCCAAAATACTTTACCTAATTATAAGCTTCATCATTCTCACCGCCATCATAGAAGAGGCGGAGGTACAGCTATTCTCGTTAGGGATGGTCTCCATGTAAGGATAACCGAGACCTGCGAGTTTAACTCCATGGAATATATGAATGTCACAATATCATCACCTTCTACCTCCTTCCAACTTATTCTA
>JAMKCH010047709.1:0-11619 GCA_023653785.1 Ophioderma brevispina
CTGGCATCCATTGCATCAAAAAGCTTAACTCTCATGATTAATGTATAATTTAAAAATTGGGAAACATTATTCTTTGAATATGTATGAATGCATAAACATCTACAAACCTTTGGTTTGCTGTGGATTCACAAAATTTGTGTTGTTTTGTTTCCTTTTTTCAAAAACAAAAACATTGAATCAATACAGGATGTAATATTCATGAAGTTAAATATTGTTAGTTTGTAAGCATTAAGTTGAGCTTCAATATATGAATGTACTCTGATTTCAACCATTTTTGACCTCAAGCTAATGAAATTCAATTTCTAGGTTTCTCCCTTGCCTACTGACATCACTTTTCCATTTTTGCCATGAATTTCATTTTTTCATTAAAAATTTAGCTCAATGAAAAAAAAATGAATATCAGATTATTTGGACTCAAACTTTAATCTAACTTTTCTGTTGTTATATTCCATTTCAACAGGGATACAATGTACGGCTAAGACACTTTGCATTCTTATGTAAAATTCCTCATGATGTGAGCTTAACACTATAGCAGACAAAGTTTTAAGAAATAGTTCTTAAAGGTGCTTGTTCCGATTTATGTCTATTGTGTTCTGTACTTGATATGAGAGCCTGGCACTTGCACATACGCCCCATCAAATACCGTGGGAAACAAACTTGCGGTTTTGATGGTAGACGCAATAATGCATGTTGCAAAGCCCTATTCAATACTGTGCTAATATTGATGGTTAACCACTAATTCGTCTGTTTTTTGTTTATATCTTGGGAATGAAATGGATTTGAGGGCTCAAATTTCAGGATGACAATGAGAAAAATACGGCCTTTTATCTGGTATCAAAATCAATACTACTAAATCAGGGGGTCCCAAAGACGATCGGAACACGCACCTTTAAACAATCACTTGAGTTTATTGACCCAATGTCAAACTATTCTGCAATGTTTGGAATCATGTTTTATGCACACTATGTTAGCTGTACACTATTGAGAGAACATGTGCGGTCCAGTGGAAAAGCATAAGACTTATGATCATTAGATCATTGAAATTGTGAGTTCGAGCCCTGCCGTAGTCAACATGTTGTGTTCCTGGGCAAGACACTTTATCCCACTTCACCCAGGTGTAAATGGGGAGCTGTTAGGGGTAGTCATACTATGAATTGTTATAATTCCAATATGTGAAAATGTCCTAGTGACAGCAGAATATAAATGTAAAATCAATTTGAGGCCTATTTGTATAGTGCTACATAAATACTTGTATATTTTTATTTATTTTTTATTTTTTACTTACAATATTGGGTCACAAAATTCAAAATTAATGTTTGTGGATCATAAAACAGAGCAACCCATTTAAGCAGTGTGCTGCACAGCACCACACACAATTTTCAGCACTAACATAGTCCTTGCAATGGATACACCTAATGCACTGGTTTAATCTTAACACCTCAAATAACCATCTCAAGAGACACTTAATAAGACTTGCTATTTTCAACACTTGATGAGAATTTGAGTAAAAATGGGCAGTTTTGCACTTACTATATTTGTTGTCTTCTCCAAGATAAATCCTATGCATATTTTGAATATATCTCTGCAGTAGAAAGCTTGCTATTTGAGGATGTAATGATAGCCTAATTTGGCCATTAATTTCCCATCTATCAAAAGTAAGAACCTTAGGTATTTCATTCTCCTCTTTTATACAAGATAATACACACAATTCTCCTGGCTAAACCTCACAGCAGATAACAACATCTTCCCATCATGCTTCCCTCCAGTGTCACCACACAAAAGCATTTTACTTCATAAAATTAACACAATGATTTTATTCCTATAGAACTTCTGTAACAAGCAATATGTACACATGGATTAAATCAAAATCCACCTAAATATTTGTATTATTTCTGTTAACTTTTGATTTGTTAACCCTCTAAATTGCAAAACAATGCATTTTTATGACTTCATTTGGAATCAGCATGATTTAAAAACAAAAGTCGTCCAAACAAACCTAGTTTTAAGTCAGTGCTTTTTAAGATGGCTTCCCAAATGACCTGTGGTCGTTCAGGAAGCCATCTCAAAAGCCATTGACATGTGTTAACCATAAAGAATCTACCAGTGCTGAAAGGGTTCAAATTAGGCCCAGTCACTCTTTGCATACAATGGTGATACCCAGTTTGATGAAGGGACCAATTTGATACAAAATATTGCAATATTTTAATATTATATTTTTTTGTAGTTTGATCACTTTTGCAATTGTAGTTTGTTTGATTCAGAGTTTTAAAGACAACTACACATTAAACCCTATCAGTTCAAAAAAAATACACGCCTCACAAATTTTCCCCTATATACAATACAAGAGCACAGTTCCATGCATGATTTAGCTCAATTCACTTCAGCAAAGCAGTGTGGGAAGGTCTTATTCTCTGCTCCAACTAAACCGCATCCACCCAATTATATGCATGTACTGTCTGGGATATAGGCAGCTGACTATTTGAAGGTAATAAAAGCCTATTTCGGCCGTTATTGTTACATCTGTCACCCCCTGGAGGGTGCTGGCGCTTCGTTTTCGCATCACTCTCTCCACCTTCAGCTTGAAATTGAATCAAGGAGAGATTTAGTGTCCATCTTGGTGAGATTGTGTTATCCCTAGGCAGGACTCGCTTTTGCTGTTAGCTTAATGACTCCTATGTAGGGCACTGGGAAAGGAGATATTTATGGCAAAATCTGACATTGGAGAGAGAAAAATATAAGTGGGTTTGTTTGATCGCAAGAGTGAGTCCGTGTTCATTAAGTGTGTGGTATGTATGTGCATGCATGTTTGTGTGTGTGTGCACATGTGTGCATGTGTCTGCATGTATTGCATGTATATTTATTAAATTGGGCTATTCCAGAAAAAAATGCCCCCCCCCCCCAGAGGGCAAACATTTTTGTTCACAAAAAAAAAAAAAAAAAAAAAAAAAAAAAAAAAAAAAAAAAAAAAAAAAAAAAAAAATCCATGAATTATCTGGAATTCCAGACACTACCTTCCGTAAATTACCAGGAATTCCAGACACTACCTCCCGTAAATTCCAAGAAATGTAAATGTAAAAAAACATGGAATTCCCAGAGGATTATGGTTAGGGGTATAGAGGGTGTTGAAAATATTGATTTTTTCCGGAATTTTCCTCTGAAAATCGTAAAAACACTGGAATTCCGTCACCTCTATACCTAAAATGGCTGGAATTCCCACCCCGTATTAGACATTAAATTCTGGAATTTCAGCTTTCAAAAGTGACAAAAAGTCTGGAATTCCGGCGCCCTCTATAGCGGGGGGCATTTTTTCTGGAATAGTCCATTACTACTTCACAGGCAAACAATGTCATTTTTTAACTTGAATGTAGTTCTACAGTGTATAAACAGTAAGCAGGATGTTATCTGGTCTGGATTTACTCTAATACTGGTCATTTCTACATTTACTTTCATACTTTTCACACTTCAGGCAGCTTCCACAAAAATAAAAACACACAAAAATGTGTACATCTCTAAGGAAGGAAACTCAACAATCATGAATTAAAAACAGACAAATTGGTTTAAAACCAGCTAAGTGCAAAAAAAACATTTTCCAGAATTTGCAGTAATCAAAACGAGGTGTCTTCCTTAAAGAGGGGGCAAAAAGTGACAATCGCAATAGCTATATACATTTCTCAAGGTCCTTAGCATGCTTACACACTCAACCAAAGATGCTTTAAATATTTAGGTAATAGATGTGATCAATCAAATGTAAAATAAATATAAATAGATTAGGAGATGACAATTTTGCAGGAGTGTTCATCGCTCAGAAAGAGTCATTATTAAATTGATTTGTTCATGTATCACATGATACAGAATGATAGTGCCATGAGGTTATTATTTCTTTAATCGGTGGCGGTGGCATTGTTGTTGTTCTTCTTCTTGCTCTATAAAGGGGGATAAGAGCTAACCCTAATCCATATTGGGGAGCTAACCCTAATCCACGAAGGGAGCTAACCTTAATCCACAAATAGGGAGCTAACCCTAATCCATAAAGCAGAACAAACCCTAATCCACAAAGGGGACCTATTAAACCTTAATCAATAAAAGGGAGCTATTAAACCTTCATCCATAAAGGAGAGCTATTAAATCTTAATCCATAAGGGGGAGCTATTAAACCTTAATCCATAAGAGGAGCTACTCCTAATCCATAATGAGGAACTAATCCTAATCCATAAAGGGGAGCCAGCCCTATTCCACAAAGGAAAGCCAACCCTAATCCATAAAGGGAAGCTAATCCTAATCCATAAAGGGAGACTAATCCTATTTTTGATAAAGAACAGCTTACTCTGACCCATAGAGGGGAGCTAAATCTAATCCACAAAGGGAGATAACCATAATCTGTAAAGGTGGTTCTTTAATTTGAATATGAAAAAAATACATTGTGGTCCGGACTACAAGTGTCGTCTGCTGTCGCGGTTTGTGAATGGAGCCAAAGGTCACATGAGGTCACCAACATGTCACCCCACCCCGCCCCTCCTTTCCACCGAGCTACATCATCGTAGCCCTGACAGAACTCATACGGCATGCAAATATATTAAGGGTTCACATTTTGACTGGCCAAGTTCACATGAGGTCACCAAGTTCATATGAGGTCACCAAGTTCACATGAGGTCACCAACATGTCACCCCACCCCACCCCCTCATTTCCACCAAGTTACATCATCGTAGCCCTTACAGAACTTATGGCATGCAGTATATTAATAATAATAATAATAGCAGAGATTTATATAGCGCCTTATGCTATTGGCCTCTAAGCGCTTTCACAAATGGTCGCTGATCACTGTGGCCCAACCATACCATAAACCATTTAGCATCATTTCAAGGGATGCAGCAGATCGGGATCAGCGCTTTCCCTTAGCAGCAAACATACATCGAGATAACCATTGCAGCCGGGACCAGCTTCCCAAATATCGCATGGGTAAATCGGGACAATCAAGCGGTTAATTTCTTGTCCAGGGAAATTACAAGATAGCTGAATCTCACAGGGCTCGAACGCACGCCTATACGCATGGAGTCGAGCGCTTACCTGATTGAGCTATCTTGTCCGCTTGGGTTATTATATTAAGGGTTAACATTTTGACCACAGACATATATACACACATATACATACGACCAGAGTAATCCCTATGTGCCTTCTGCAATTCTTACAAAAAATAGAACCACAGATTTGCAACAAGTTTTACACCCTTACTATTTGTTGCAAGATCAACAACTTGATAGGTTTCTGCACTCAATTTGGAGGAACATTAGCAATTTGGTCTAAAACAAGGAAACATGTAAAATCATCCAGTACCAAAAGTGAGTTTGAATTTCACACTAGCAAAATACATCGGTCCTCGGACTGCTTGTGTTGCCTGCCGTTGCGGTTAGTGAATGAAAGGCCTAACATGACCTTGGACCTCATAAACAAATGAGGGTTTGCATGTAAACTCCATAAACCAAGTTTGGTTCCAATTGAACTTCACCTTTTCAAATGAGGTCAATTTTACATTTTCAGCCTATTTTACAACTTGACCTCACATGACCTTTGAAGTTGGTATGTAACCTTTGACCTCATCAACATATGGGGGATGCCATGTTGCACCTGTGACCCAAGATTGGTTTAAATCCATCAAAGTATGAGGATATTACAGGCAAATGTTTTAACCCTTTTTCAAACAAGACATCAACAACAACAGACAACCAACAACAAAAGACCACACCCCAACAACGACATCGACAACAACAGACATCAACCACAGTGACAAAGTGATCCATATGTGTCTTCTGCCTTAGGGCAGCGACACAATTTTGTGTCTTCCTGCCTTGGGGACAGGCAAACAAAAAATATCAATTTCAAGCATGTTTTCATATTTATTACAGCCTTGAGCACTATCATTACATGGTAATTGAACACAAGGGAGTCAGGATTTTGAATCAAGTGGTCTTGTAAATGCGGCCACTCTTCCTATTACCAACCAAATTCGAGCCATCGGATTCTTAAGTAGGAAATCAATATTATGACAATTTATTTTCACAAGGCAAAGATGCCTGAATACACCCACTCTTGCCTGGTAACAATTCGCGCCCTGGTTGGGAAAATCTTGAGTGCCCAACGGCACTCCGTGCCCTCCAAATCACTGCCACCACCACAACAAATGTATAGCAAGTGTTATGTAGCGGAAAGACAGAAATTTTCACAAGGTTTCCACTAAGCGTTCAACAGTGAATAATGCTTATGCCAAAAAACTAACAAAAGGGTTTTGCTCGGAATCGTTATAAATTGTACAGGTCAGGGTTGAGTGGCAACTTAACGGACCTGATAAGAGAGGTGTGTGGCACATTTGGGAAAATTTTTGAGGTGACAAAAGAGGTTGGTTTACGGAAAGGATGGAGCAACAGATGCTGAACAAGGCGCAATGGGTCATCATGGGGAATTACCAAAGTTTATTGCCTATTGTGAACTAATAGACTGTGTAAACCTCAATCCCACAATGCATGCAAGTTGGAAAATTCAGTGACTGAGTCATGTGACTCAATACAAACCTATTACTATACCCCAACCCCCAGTTGGGTAGCTCTTTTAACACAAAATATCAGCTATTTAAATATTTTAGGACATTAACTTGAAAGGTCTTGTGGTTCGTAAAGGTGTGCATTTCGTGATTAGCACCTTCTGTTTTATTTCATTGATCACTAGTATACTTACGGAAAAGCGTATTCTCAAAATTTGAGCTGTCTCAATCGATCTTGCTTGTTTTTGTGTTAGGAGCAATCGCTCTTTTCCCACGGTCCCATAGGCAGACTGTGCTGTAATTTCTGTACGTTTATGGATAGAAAATACCAAATTGCAACATTTCTTACAGGAGCAAAAACCGAAACGGTGCATGTAAGTTGGGCACCCGGGGATTACTAAGGCTAGCGCGGTTCAGATGATATAAAAAGCTTAACATTTTAGGTACGTCGTGGCGACGGGATATGATCACGAAATGCCCCATTAAAAAAAAGACCCTTTTTGAGTTCATACAGTGCATGCGCATTCGGGTCAGGGAATAAAAGCAACTTGTGTAATTGTGTTCAGGATGAGGCATCGGAACGTGCATCCAGCAGGTCAGAACAGATGCCAATGTAGCGAATAATAATCAAAATGAGCAAAGATGCAAAACTGTAAAACCATACCAGCATTTTATAATTCCAGGCACAAGCTTGCCAAGTGGTCCTTCACCAACACAGTGACATACGCAGCGGTGCACTTGCAGACATCATCTACCCATGAAAAAGACGCTATGGTTACAGGTTTCGCTCGTTCGCACTGGAAGAGAATACATTCCTATCACCAAAAAGGTTGCACATGCCCGCAGTAGGAACTCTAAAAAGGCTTATCTTAAGAACTTCTGTCTGTCTTAAGTACTGATGTCTACAGTACATATAGATGGCATTGTTTTGCAATGAATATAGGATTGAGACGACGGGGAAAAAAATGTTGTACTGGTGGACCATAAAAGTGGTTTGTCAGTCGGGCAATTTTTTGCTCTCTGTGGAGGGTTGTTTAAAATTGGCCTTAAAATAGCCCCAACATCTGGAAAAAATCTGAGGAAAAGGTGAACAATTTTGTTACAAACATTGTTTTTTTTTAATGTAGTGAAATGTAAAATTTTTATGCCCCAAAACGACTCTTTTTACATTATTGAAAAAACTTAAAAAAATCGTCAAAAAACACCATGTTTTTCGTCACCTTAGCCCTAACTGTGATGAGGTTCACTTTTATTCAAAAAATAACTATCTCCACGTCAATGACATAATGATGTCGGTAAAAAAAGTCGCAAGTCAGAAACTCGGGTCCCCCCAATATGGTGGTTTTGTTCCGGTTGCCTTTTTTTTCAGGGTATTATATTGTTTTTTCTAGTACTTCCCCTTAGTCTATGTCAATAAATATGGTTTTATCTTGTTGCCTGTTATTTTTCTTTAAAAGGAAAAAATAGTCCCAGGGTTTTTGGTATGTTCTAAAACAAAGTTTATGGCACGAAGAAGTAACGAGGGTTTACAGGGTTGGTCCGGCCGGTGAGGAGCCGGCGGTTGAGGAGCCAAAGAGTACAAACAAAAATAGTGTGATAAAGGTCAAACACTTTGGAAGCTTCATAACTCAAAAGTATAAATGTAGAGAGCTCAATATCACCACACGAAAGATAAGTGTATCTTTATCCAATTAGACAACTAATTGTTGTTACCCAAATAATTAAAAGGATTAATTAAAGTATGGTTAATTAGGTGTAGTTATTTTACCAACAACATATAACGGGGACAACATGAAATAGATGATTCCAATGTTTGCGTTGTGTCGTTAACATTCCATGTACAAGAACTTTTTCCCTTGCACAAAAATAAAAGATGAAGGACATTGTACACAAGTTCTATTTGAAATTAAATTTCAATAAATTAATTAATTATAGCTTAATTAAGTAGGTCTCCATGCAACAAAATAAGTAAATTCTGGCATGGTCAACGGGTGCCACAGAAACACCACGTCACTGTCTTCAGCTTTGGAAATTAGTTTTCTTTGTGTAGTCATACATTGATTGTTTTCACTTGGTGTCCTTATCAGATCATACACTGATACTTTGAATCAATGAAACTTATACTCAAACACTGATGAAACCAGTGATGTTCCTTTTTTCAACAATCCGATGTATTACATGATTTTTATGACAGTGTTGTTGCAGTTCGCCCAACACTGAATCTTTGAGCGTTTTTTCTGTTTCATGTACATCTGATGTATGGTTTGCCTGCAAGAAAATTTGTCATGCTTAGGTCCCCCCCCCCCAACACTTATGCTGCAGGAACAAATGTACTTCATGTTTTTTATTATGAGTTTATGAATCAAACAGAACAGGTTGTTGTCTTACAAACGATCTGCTTTGTGATTCCGATTTGGTTTCCGTTGGTTTTGTGATCTATGTCGGTGTTGACTGGCAGTTGAAAATGATACTTTGTCCTAAAGTTGAGACATGAAGATATCATGTGTTCTATACTGCACTTTAAAAACGGAACCCTTGTTGAGCAAATGTGTGATCAGTATTAAATGTTTAAGATCACCCTTAACACTGTGGTGAAAACACGACAAGTTGTAAAATGTACCGTATATTAATTAAACACCCTGTACTAAATGACAAAAGAGAACTTTTCAGCCACCCTATATTACAACATATTTTAAAACATTGTGTACAATAATTTAATTTCCCATTTCATTTATTTTTAACCATTAAACTGCTGACATTTCTAAATACCCTAGTGTCAATTTGGGTATACCGAGTTTTAATTCTATTTTAATGTGCCGGAGAAGCCGACATTTAACAACTTTGAACACCTGTATACTGCAAACTTGGTACATTTCATTAAAAGAATAAAGAAATGTGTTGAAAATACAAGTTTGTACTTAAAACTATTTAAAAGTTTTAAATTAAAAAGTAAAATTGATTTTTTAGTTTTTTTGTTTTTTTTAATTTGCATATTTTTTTTAACATTTAAAGGACCTTTTTTGATCACCCTGTATTTCTTGCCTCACAGACTACAGGCACCCTTAATGATTTTTATTGAATAGCACATAATTATATCATTCAAAATTCATAAGTGGTTTGGCTCACTCATTTTGATTTTAAAAAATCAGGGTCGTCATTATGGTGCAAAAAATGAACATTTTCTTCATGTTACACCCTATATAATTTTTACACACCCTGTATACTTACGCTTATTTTATTAGAATGCAATCCTTGGAAATAAGCTTTCCAGTCAATATATATTTTGTGGGGGCTCAAGTGTACCTTAAAAGTTACATGTTGAATTAAATTGGCGTGTTTTTTCAACTTTTGGTGTGAAACAAAAAAGAGGACCATTTTTCTGACTTGGTCGACCAAAATACATTTTGGAGATTTTTTAATTAATTTTGTGAGCAAGAGCTTAAAATTAGTTAAAATATTACAAAATATTTGTACTGGTTACACATACAGTATACTAACACACTGAATAGATGCACCAGCGAATGCACGACATACAGAAGTTGCGCACACTTTGTAAACATGAACACCTAAATCCAGCTGCTTGCGTGGAACGATTGAAACTGCTAAAATCTTGTACCTTGAAGAATGTAAGGAACATTCAAAGGCAGCTATTGTAGTCATGACTTCTTTTGCATCACACGATGGATCACGTTCATTTGTCCCAATTCCAATCCACTTCCACACACAAAATTGATACGATTTGTATGGCAAACTTTGTTATCTGCAATCATACACTTGAAGTTAATGTAAAAGTGATAATTTCGCGCGTTAATTTTCGGCGTTGCAGCGATTTTGACAATTTTGCTGTTTTTAAAATTCGCTTTTGAGCATCCTACACGTAGACTACACACAAAATAAACATTTTCGCGGGTTTTAAATTTTGCGCTAGCTCACAAGCGCGCGAAAAGCGCGAAAATTAAGTAGCGCGAAATTTCCACTTACAGTATCGAACATGGTTTCAATTTGATGCTTGTATTCATGGCACGCATTCAACAGCAACACACATGAAAGCATAACTATGTGTAACCCCTAGCGGGAAAAACCCCTCAGGCTAAAATAAGGCAAACATGAGCTATGTATTAGTGAGAATGCATACTGGAATACCGGTCCTCTCATCTACCTGTTTTATCGCAGTATGATAAGCTTAAAGGTGCACAATAGAGGATTTTGAGACATCCAATATTGGTTATTAATAGTAATATTCATATAGATTAGACCACTCAATAGATTTCTTCCTTTGTACTTGGGGGACTACAGACATGCCTTAAAAGAGAGAAAAAAGGTGCTTGATTTGCTTCTATTTCAATGTAAAACATAGGGCGAATTTTGTATGCTACTATTACAAAATAGAAAATTTCACAAATTTTTGTACCAAAGATACATGTCTCAGATTAATCCTTTCAGAGGGGATATTGTTTTATGGAAAGCTTTCCAATGGGGCAAAAATCAGTACTTTTGAGTTGTAAGGGACAACCTGATATGGAAAATCTCTCGTTGCACCTTTAAGTATTACAGGTGGGTGAACCATCGAAAACCTTGTCCCGCTTTATCCATCAAAAATTGAGATTTTGGTAGCAGTAGAAAGTTCTATTTTTTTATTACAGCCAGTGATATTTAAAGCATGGGAAAGATTCTTTCTGATGTTATGAACCAACCCAAGGTGGTGACATATTAACTATAACCACACATGCACTGTCCTTTGGGCAATTAGTCACCTTTCTTCAAACACCAGGGGGACCCAGGTCTGAAGACCTTGGGGTGAGCAACCTCTAAAAAGTAAAGATATGGGTTTGTGCGCATGCATACGCGCATGTAGGCAGGTCTGCGCATGCATACGCGAATGTACGCACATACGAGCATATACGCACGTCCGCGCATGTCCGCTCATGCATACACGCATGTCCGCGCATGTCCGCGCATGAATACGCACACGTGCACACGCCTCCAGCAGTGTTCCGCAGGTCTTCGCATGCATAAGCACATGGCGCACATCTACAAATGCATACGCACATGTACGCACATACACGCATGTACGCACGTCCGAGCA
>JAMKCH010047710.1:0-11706 GCA_023653785.1 Ophioderma brevispina
GACATAGGATGTTAACTGGTCTATACTAAACGTTATTTGGACCATTATTTAAAATTTACCCCTGTATAAACCCCTCCCCCCCCCCCCCCCCCCCCCGTGGAAATTGCCGACATTTTCCAGAGGGACATGTGGGCTAAAAACCTTCTAAAATGTCCTTTGAAGTCAATTCAATCGTCAAACCTTACTTGCCAAAGATGAGTCACGGAATTGAGGATTTTGAACAAGTATTTCCATCGACTAAAAACATACCCTAAACAAGTATTTTTGTCTGTTTTTGCTACGTTAAACAAGTATTTTTGCTACGTTAAACAAGTAAGCAATGCATTGTGTCTTTAATATACCCTTTATTATCTTGCTTTGCTTTACTTCTGATTAACAATATTTTTGATGATTTTGATCTCTGCTTAATTTGAGTATTACATACCCTAAACACGTACATCACAATTCATGGTTAAGAAAAACATACCTTTTTTTCCATATTTTGCTGTTTTTGACACCCTAATCAATGTACGCTCGTACATCGCCTGTTGGGAAAAAGGGACCCTTTTTATGCATTTTCTTGTTCACGCATCATATCCATCTTTGAATTCAAGTAGCCCCCGGGCTTTGCAGTTTCATTTCAGAATGTTGGTATTCACAGGTGGGCGAGTGTCGTCGATGCCTCGGATCGATAGTGATTGTCTACATCATTGAATCCAAAAGCTATGGTGGTGGTATGTATGAATAAAACAAAGACCAAAATTGTTGATCTTGGTCTGATACGCTCCAATATAGCCATTGTATAAATTTCTTAGCTCTCTTGTCACCGTAATGTCTGTTTTTCTTAGCTATCTCGTAACCGTAATGTATGTTGTGAACATAGGTAAATCATATTGGATTTTTTGGGGGGTTGGAGTGCAGCAGGTTTTTAATTAAGTTGTGTGATGATTTAGAGTCGATTCTAATGAATTATCTGGAAGATCAGGATGAGGTAAGTGAATATTGATTTTATGCTCACTTTGTTTTGCACATTTTGTAAAATCATGAAAAATTAAAGACACTATCAGTGATTCATCCAAAAGAGTCAAAATATTTCAAATGTGCAGGAACAGCTTGAAAGTAATGCATGTCTGTAGAATTCTCATAGGTTATTTTTGTGCAACTGAAAAATGGACAGAATTAATGGAAGAAAACAGCAATGTTCAAAGATATGAATCTACATTCAATTACATGTTGTAGTAAGTGTCCCTTCGGACAGTAATGACTGAAATGTCCGATTTTGTCCTTATTAGGTGGCTTTTGGTCTTATAACTTGTAGGGTATGTTAGGAAACCTATACTAGTTACAAACATGCACAAATCTGAATTTTGATTTATTTTTTCAATCTTCTGTTTTAGAAAAATAGTACCTTAAATGTTAGTGACAAACATTTCATTTTTATTGGTGGCCTATAAATTTCCCATAATAGCGAGCTTCTTCTACTCCTCTCCGGGCCAGTGGTGGATTTAAGAGTCAACAGTGTCAGCAGCTGCTGACAGGGCCCCCCTAAAATACTGCTCTCAGGGCCCCCCTCAGACACCCCATACTCGCACTAAAGTGCGAAATGCGTCGCTTCGCGATAAAGTGGCTCCCACTTATAAGACCTTAAGCAGCTGACAGGGCCCTTTTCCTTAAATCCGCCACTGCTCCGGGCTATTTATGGAATGGCTTAATCACATGACTGAAAGTTCAGTTAGGAAAACCCATACTTTAATCAAAATGGACTTGTCAAGTTATCAAAACACACGCACTGACACACAGAAAAAATTCAAACACATATGCACCCGGAAATCCATGTACCTTACAAATTACGGTAAGATCTATTGAGGATTGCGCATGTTATCCAGACAATAGTCATTGATGTCTCACATTTTTCAATTGTTAATAGTTAATTCCCACTATCGTATTTGAAAACAGGTTTATATTATAAGGAAATCTGAATAATTACCTGTAAAGGTATACACTACTAGATGAAAGTGGGGGGTTTCATATGAAAATAATGCATGCAGTCAGTCCATAAACAATATCATTGGCTGCTTTTTAAAGATGGCTCACCTACTCCGCCCCTTTGAAAGAGACTCTTTGCTAAATCTTTCTTTGTTCATATACTCAAGGTGCATAGCAACTGTATTTCCTTGTCGTTTAATTCTAATAAAAAATATATTTCAGATTGGGAGGCATATAGCCCCATGATACATCTCAATAGCCTGTGAAGGCTCAGAGGTGCTTGGTGTACTGAATTCAATCAACAATGCATTGAATGGTTTGGGGAGGAAAATTTATTTCCATAAGGTTATGTGATCCCAAAAAAAATCATATTTTTCCACCACAAAAAACCCCTGACTTTATGCTCATTGTAGCCACACAAAGCAGTAGTTCTTAGGAATTTTTTAGCATGATCATGAACTATCCTGTGGTCTTTAGTTTTTGGAAACACTCACCAATGGTGTTACCAACATATTTTTGTCCAGTACAGTATAGGCACTTACAATGCATTGTGGGATTGATTCAAAACACCCTTGGGCAAAGCTTATGAGCTAACTCTTTACACAGGCACCCTTTCAGTGATCTTCTCTTGGCAGTGCTTTACAGGGGTTAATAGAATTTCGACGCGAGTCTGTGAGGCGAATCACGAGAGACTCGCGCAAGATTGATACAGCGCGAGTCCATGTGGACTCACATAGAAACCCGGGGCATGCTTGATAATTCTCACATCACTTTTTTTTTTTTTTTGCTTTTAGATGATGTGGTCTGTAAGGCTGTGGGAATATTTAGCATCTGAGACCGATCATATTCTTGTTGAGCACCGCTTCAATTGACCATCATTTTTTCACAAAAGAGCCTTTAAGAGGCTTCATTTTCCTTTGATTCGAGAAAAACTCTTTCAGCAAAATTCAGGGGGCTGCAGCTGAATGCCTTCCTGTACAGGATCGACCTGGGAGGGGGCACACACATCTTGGAGGTGATAGTGGTGATGCGCGGTAAGCCCCCATGTTCAGCAACTTGTCACCCAAAAAGACAATTTGAAAATGTCACCCAAAGACCCCATATTTTAAAAAACAGTTCACCAAACTGTCACCCCAAGGACCCCTAATTTGGGGAAAAAATTTAAATATTCACCAAAAGACCATATTTTTATGGGTGAAATTTTGGCAAGATTTTCTAAGAAAGATCTCATTTTTTGAAAATTTTTGCAAGATTGTCACTCGAAAAACCCTTATTTCGTGTGCATTTTGGTGCTCTCAGATGACTATAGATGACCTGTATTTCAGTGACAACCACAGGTTCCCTTCGCAGCAGTAAGGTGCTCTTTTTGGGCTCATTTTAGGTGACCTTACTATGTCACTATTCAGGAGTTCTCGTCCTATGGCCTTTACATATATTTCAGTTGGATCCCCTCCGTTGATATTCAAGGTCCTCAGCAGCCTGTTCTGCATATCTTTTTGCACGGAACACGTTTAGCTGAACTTTGTTTGTAGAAATTACCCTCCTATCTGATGGTAGGGCCAGGCCAATTTGGAACAAAATTGTGGAAAGGAGTGCTCCTTCCCTCCAGCCCAAAATACTTCCTGGCCTGTGCCATCATATGAAGTGTTAAAGCTATGGGGCATTCATTCCACTAACTCAGAGCAAAGGACATCGCCGGATAAGGAATGGAGGACGCCCTCTATAGTTTTCATGAGAGCAGATGAACTTGAAACGTTCCGCATTTTTAATAAAGGGACATGTTCAAAGTTCAATTTTTGCCGGTTTTCAAAAAATCCCACTTTATATAAATTCCCTAAAAGTCGGTTTTATGTAAAATTATAATACAGGCTTCAATGGGTAATTGAAATTTCCAAATATGAACCCTTTCCCCCCAAGAACCACAATGCCACTTTGCAAGTATGTGTGCTGTATTATTTATCAACATATATATGAGTGGCATTCTGGTTCTTGGGGGGAAAGACCTCATTTGGGCATTTTTGTTTTCTGGGGGCCTGAACACTAAATGGAATTGCCATAAACAACAACAACCTATTACATACATCTCATACCACATCGCTATGTGGTAAGGCATGCTAATCTACCAAGAGCTCAGTTCAGTAGCCGTGGATGGGTACATGTTAACAACAGCTGCGCATGCATGCCCTGTGTATCATAAATCATACTAAAATACAAGGTGATGTATTTGCTCAATACAATGGTGAATGAAGCTGTGCCATGGGAATTGTGATTTTATTAGCTCATAGTGCAAGCTAGCTTGCTCATGATATCAATAGCGTGGTCATGGGCCATGCTTTATGCGGGTCATTGTGTTGTATTCCAGAGTCTGCTTTGTGTGAAGACAGTTACATAATCCAAATCTCAGTAGCGTAAGCTAAAGGTATTTGGGTATTGTTATAAAGGGCTGCCTCATGTAGCCTCTTTGTAGCTTATGTATTAGTTAAAGGATCAGAAGCAGGACATTATCAGAAATAATGTGTCTTGTTCAGGCGTGGTAAGCCCGTTAGTCGCTTGCAAGTCGAGCCCCCGAAGGGGGCTCGACTTGCAAGCGACTAACGGGCGAACCACGCCTGAACAAGACCCATTATTTCTGATAATGTCCTACTTCTTATTCTTTAATTAACATAAACGTCGAGCAAAAAAGAAAGCTAAAACCTTTAAAATGTGTTAAAATATTGCGTCTTCTGAATACATTTCATGATACTTAGCTATGATAAGCATTTTTTTTTACAAATAAAACACTTTTACTGCCCACGTTTGTTTATATGGTCGTTGTAAAAGTCAGATTCTGAAAGGATCATTCACCATAGGGTAAAATAATGAGTCGAGCTTTTGTGAAAGGGATTATCGGATTTCAAGGTTCATAACTCAATTGAAATCATTTAAAGTTGAAGAGATTTACAAGTTACACCCCAAACGATTGTTTTGAACAGCTAAGTATTTTGTAATCAGCATAGCATAAGCGAGGGGTGACAGTCACGTTGGTTGTGGTTGTTGTGACAATTTGGTTTTTTCTGTGTTTGTCGGGTATTTGATTTAGAAGAAGATTTGATGATGAATACTTAATAAGAGTAATTCAAGACACCACTGTTCGTTTTGTGGAGGCGTAAAAAACAAAAGGTAAGGTGGTCGTTGAGCTTGAACTCGTCTTTTTAAATATAACATTTCTTTTTTAAGGAATTGGGATATATTTAGCATACATTTGCAAAATCCGCGCTCATTTTGGCCCTCTCGGAATTCACCTTGACAGTAAAACATGTCAGTCTTGGGACACTACAGATGTTATATTTTAATAAAGTCGTGCTTACGACCACACATTCACATAAGTATACTGTGGCATTCAGCGTGACAAATTTTTATGTTTGTCCATTACTATGTATATAATTGCAGATTTATTATGTAGCATATGCAAATTTCACGCCATGTTGGGCTTAATTGATATTACTTTCTAAATATTGACCGTAATCATGTCTCGGAATTGACCTGACCCGTAATCAAAATACCATCTATGACAGACACTCCAGGAATTTGTTATTGATCAGTCTGCTTGTACACACCGTAATACAATCAGGTAGTGTCTGTTATTTGTGGGCATTTCAGCCCGACAGACGTGTTTGTGTTTTTTGTTTGCTCTGTTTCTATCTGTTTGTGATTGATGATCAACAGGATGTTTTTATGATCATTTTGGTTCATTGGTGCGTCCATGAAAAACTGCGATAATGAATTTTAATAATCCCTACCCGTGTAGACTGGCAGAGGTTATTTCTACAAAGATTCCTCTAGTGTTTCTAGATGACGTTGTAATCTTCGTTCACAGTTCGATGCCCAGACCTTTATTTTTTGATATGGTCAGCTACTGGACCACATTATCAAAAATAAGGTCGGGGCAACGAACTATAACAAAAGACATTACAAGGATAATCTATGAATAGAAGAGGGCTAGACGTTGATGAAGGATTAAAAGGCAGGTCTAGACGTTCAATTACAAGCCTCCATAACAAAGGCAGCTATGCAACACTTCTGTTCTTCATTTAAGTAACAAATGGTCATTGGAATGGAGGAATACTCTTAGCTTTGCTTTTCAAGAGAGCATGACCATGAAGTTTCTCAGACTTTTTCATTTTTTCTTGATACAAGTGTTATTTTGGGATAAAAAAAACAAATTGCGTACATGCTTGAAGTACTGTAGTTGTAAAACACCAACTCAAACTTGATGGTGAAATAGAATCTGATGATTATAGAGGCTCTCCTTCTGTTCCTTATACGGCGATGTCATTTGTAACCAAAGTATTCAACCAAAATACACTAACAAGTACACAGCCATAACTTCTTTTTGGATCTGATGAAGAAGACATAAAAATAATCATGGCAAATTCATTGCAAATGAAAATAGACTTTAAGACGATCCCTTTTTACCAACTTAAGGCTACCCTTAAACCCTCAACTCATTCATTAAAATAAGTATCAAGCCGTACTAGCTCGTACTGCAAAAGATACAAAATATCAAAGTGCTTTTATTGTACCACATGCCAAAATTCTTTATTACATATTCAACATTTGTGGATAAATCTTGCCCAAGAGATTTGACACAATTTCTGAAGAGTCGATAATAAATGCGGTTCATAATTTACTAATGCCGAATCAGTTAACCTGACCTCTAATTCCGGTGTGTGTAATGTTAAGCTGCTTAGATTGTTTCAAATATTTGCAAAAAACAGTAGTGTGTATGTGCTTTATTATTAGTAGTAAATCCAGTTTTGTCCCCATAAAACGGGGGTGGCAGGATTCTCCTCACACTCATTTAAAGAGACATGAGGAGATTTCCAGAAAGCGCCCCCAATTTTTGTCGAACCCCATTTTTTTGCATATTTGGAATGCGTACCAATGTATTAGATCACACTTGAAATGAATAAGCCGAATACACCATCTTTATGTAGTAAGATGATGATTTAGTACGTTCTGTCGTGCACGACAGAAAGTCAAAGCATGGTGTTCTATGGCGACGATTACGATGGCAGGCAAGTTCAAAACAAGG
Source organism: Ophioderma brevispina (assembly GCA_023653785.1). NCBI lineage: Eukaryota > Metazoa > Echinodermata > Ophiuroidea > Amphilepidida > Ophiodermatidae > Ophioderma > Ophioderma brevispina. The sequence continues at coordinate 7,040 of JAMKCH010047710.1, forward strand.
TTTGTGGTTTTCTTTTGTACTTGTTTGTTCAATAAGCCTTCGAAACGTTTTCGGTAGGTGGTCTACAACCGATTCCGTGAAATTTGAGAGAAATTTGTATCCTAAAAAAATCTCCTCCTGTCACTTTAAGAATATTGATTTATATTGACTAAGTGGTCTCACTGCAGTAGGTAGTTACACATACCGGAATTCGAGGCCAGGTTGACCTGTTTCGCTTGACTAATTCCTACAGATGAGGTGACATTTGACGTCAATGTTGGGCAATAAACAAAGCGTTGCCCGACAGTATACGTGCGCACCTGCAGGACTTGTACTTTTAAAATTCGCACTAGCACCCCTAGCAAGACTAGAACTTGGATCATTGTGGATTTGACACCCCTAGTAGTCGTCCCGCATTTACGGCTAGTCCCTTTTTTTTTTTTGAATGAGCATGGATACCCAACCTAAATCCAAATCCACCCCTTCACCCTCACCCCAGGCTAGTATACTTAATTGCTAAAAGTAAAGTCTCGTGCCGAGCAAGCTCGTGCGCGGAGTGCCCATCTCTCTTTCCTTGGCGTTTGAGCCAGACTCCTCTGTATTATGTTTGCTGTGGGGGGTTCGCCACTCCTCCGGCACAGCGAGTCTGTTATTTTCCCAGCATTGAATAATGCTGGTACCCATTTATACACCTGGGTGGAGAGGGGTAATTAAGGTAAAATGCCTTACTCAAGGGCACAACATGTTGGTCACAGTGGGACTCGAACCCACGACCTTTGGATTGCGGGACGAGCGCTCAATCCACTGGACCACACGTGCTAAGTTATGTGCCTACAAGGTATTTTAATATTTCTATCTTATTTTTACCAAAATATAAATTTAATTATATCCCACATTAGTTTGAGTGGGTCAGATTGGTTCATGTATCAGCGTTTAAGTGCAACTTGAGAAGGTTTCATAAGTGCAATGGCTGCCATTTGATACATGTGTGTGCTGCCATGTATTAGAAAACCCTCAGTTTATCTTTCCTTGAGTCGGTGGCTCTTGAAATGGTTCTTCAGGTGACACAGTCACTGAAGGGGACCCATTAAAGAGCCATTGACAAAAAACTTGCCCTAATAGTATATTTGATGGGAATTTCCGACAAACGGCGCCATTGCACTTACAACTTCTGCATTCATAGGAAAGATTTAAAAAATTTGTTTATTTAAAGTGTCTTCAGTGTCCTGATTTAATGGTCTACAGTAACAGTACTAATACAGGAAGGAATTAGCAGCATTTTAAGGTGCTTATTTCCCCAATTTTATGTCTATTGTGTTCTCCACTTGATATGAGAGCCTGGCACTTGCACATAAGCCCCATCAAGTACCGTGGGAAACAGACTTGCGGTTTCGATGCTAGAAGCAATAATGCATACTGCAACACCTATACTGTGCTAATATTGATGGTTACCCATTAAAACGACAGTTTTTGTTTATATCTTGGGAATGAAATGGATTTGAGGGCTCAAATTTCAGGATGACAATGAGAAAATACGGCCTTTCATCTGATATCAAAATTGATACTACTTCTGGGTAAATCGGGGGGGGGGGGGCCAAAGACAATCGGAACATGCACCTTTAAGATTTTATAAATATCATTACCCTGCAGCTCATTTCTTTTCCCAACATATGCTAAAAATAGGGACAGCAGTCCCACATAGGTTGTCCGATTACATGGTCAAAGAATAAGAGAGTAATTTAATGACACTAAGTGACCCCTGAATGTCCTTTGACCTCCTCATCTGTTACCTCACGTCTCAATGTATAAGCATACCAAATATGAACTGGATTGCACTAAACAGCTAGACAACATTTAACCCAAAAGAGTATACCACATGCACAAGATATGACCCAAAGTGACTCCCTGAATGACCTTTGACCTCCTCATCTGTTACCCCACATAATACTCCTTCTCTCAATGTATAAGCATACCAAGTATGAACTTCATCCATCACTGCACTAAAAAGCTAAACAACATTTTGACACACACACACACATGCACATACATGAATCATGCTGCCATAAGGTCTTTCCGATTTCATCGGACGATCTAAAATCATGTTTCCTATTTATTTTTTGATGGTGTTCCTTATATGAAGAACCATACAAGTGAAAATTATTATTTCTTGAATATGACAAAGTCATCATCATTTTATTTACAAGATTCATAATCTACTTTTAAACTTTGATCTAGAGTATGAAATAACTTTATTATTGCATGTATTCCCGGGGGCCACTTGTATTCAAAGGTGGATATATGATGTGTGAACATGGACTTTCAAATCCACCCTAAACATGTATTTTTCACCGACTAAAAACAAGCTAAAACATACCCTAAACAAGTATTTTTATCTGTTTATGAAACCATAAACAAGTAAGCAACGCATTGTATCATTGATATACCCTTTATTATCTTGCTTTGCTTTACTTCAGAAGTTCCGATTACAATATTTGGATGATTTTGATCTCCGATTAATGAGATATATACCAAACACGTACATCACAATTTCATGGTTAAGAAAAAATGCCCTTTTTTCCATATTTTGCTGTTTTTGACACCATAAACGATGTACGCGCGTACATCGCCTGTTGGAAAAAAAGACCCTTTTTACGCATTTTCTTGTTCACGCATCAAATCCACCTTTGAATACAAGTGGCCCCCCCGGGCATCAATTAAAATTTGCATCTCTACTGAAGATCCCAGTCGTATATTGGTGAAAAAAGATTGCACGCCAAAAATATACAGTGTTTTCTGGAACGCTTGTGTCGTCTGTGGATGGGGATGTCAATGTGAAAAATTTAACCTCTGGTTGAGCTTTCATCTTAGATGAAATCCTTGTTTTTTTTGTTTGCCTGATATACATTGTACAAGATCATTTTCACCAAGTTTCCATTAAAGTGAACAAACCTGCAAAAACATGCAAATGGATGCATTATCATAATGATTAATATGCAAATAAGGTCAAAAGGTAGAGTTCACCATGCTCTATCCCTGTATCAAGTACAAAGTTAATCGGTGAATTGTGCAGTGTGTGAGCCCATAAGTGTAGGGTTAACGTTTGAATCACACACAGATGCAGAGACTTGCATATTACTGAAGTAATCCATGTGCGCTTATACTGCAAGCAGACGACAGAAGCAGACAACACAAGATGGTGCATAAGAGCAGTATTCGCATACCATTGTCAAACTGCACACCAAATAGATGGTAAAGTTAACAAACAGTGATTAGCACACAGATTCCTGGGAAACCCTTAGTTCCCTTCAGTTTCTTTATTCACACACTCGGCACCAGGGGGTACTCAACACAAATGACCATATGGGGACGTGCCACAAACATGATTGGTCTCTTTTTCAGCCTTCTGGTATATCAATAACCCCCTTTTATCATGCCAATTTTGGTATAGCAGTGGTTTTTTTTTTTCAAAATTTTCTCACATTTCTTGGAAAATTAGTCAAATTTTCTCAATCGGAAGCCAATTTTTTTTTTAATTTTGAAAATTAGTCCAATTTCCTCAATCTGACGCTAAATTTTTTCAAATTTGCTTAATATGTCAAAATTTTGAGGAAAAATAAGTGGCAAACTTGGGTTAAATTTGGCCCAAAATTTGCCATCTCTGGTATAGCTATAGGTTCTTTTTTTGGCAAAAATTAGTATAGATATGGGTCCTAATTCCAGACTCTCGGAGGCACGTCCCTACCCAGGCCAAACTTGAGAACCCCCTGGTTAGACACCATCTCATTCTAGTTCTTGCTCATCGAGGTTAGTCGTCCAAGCTACCAGATCATCAACTTCCTTTTCCCACGGTTCTCCTGCCTCGCTCAGAGCACTGGACGGTGTTGGAGCTATATTAAAAGCAATAAAGAAATGATGCCAAGAAGTTGATCAGTAAATTATGCAGTGCATTATGCATCTCAGCCTATTAATTTTAGTGTAGGTGGTGATGTCCATGAGGAACTTTCATTTTGGAGGTGATGCATATTATGTAAGGCTTAAGACCACCTTTTGAGCATTACTGTCACCCAAATACCACATATTTTAGGAAAATGTTACCAATGTCACCCAAAGACCTCTATTTTGGGGTGATTTGTTTTGGAAAATTTTGAAAAGTTTCACCCAAAAACCTCCACCTTTTCAAAAAAATTTCAAAAATTTCACCCAAAGACTCCATTAAAAAAATATTTAGCAAATTTTCCATCCAATATGCCCAATTTGACCATCTCTCACTCAAACACTTGTACATCATTACTGTCACCAAATATCCTTGGGTTTGAAAGCGTCAGCCTTATATCCATTATACACTTCATATTTGAGTGTCCCCAACCCAAGGTGATATGGAGGTGAATGGGGATTCTGAAAAATGACCCCAAAACATGCCAAACGTGATGAGAATGAGAGTAAAAATACACTAATGATCTGAATTCAATTTCTGACCAAAATTTGACAAAATTTTGGGAAAAAATAACAAATTTTGCTACATATCATTGGAAAAAAAAAAGATTTTAAGAGAAAAAAATTGGAAGAAACACCCCATTTTTATCCCCCTGGCTTGAAAAGCAGAAGGGGGATTATGCTATCAGTCAAGGCGTCGGCGGCGGTGGCGTCGGCGTCCAACACAATCTTGTGAACGCGATAACATGAGACCC